>JAOTON010000025.1:0-281734 GCA_034440635.1 Lepas anatifera
CGCAATTGCTTCATCTAGTTCTATTGTTAAGTGCAAAAGATGGCTGGACATTAGGCCATGTCGTGATCACCACTTTTTCACAGGATCTTTGATTACCGGGTGTTTTCTAATGTATTGATGGCCGCTGATCACGATTTTCTGGTCGAAAATGTCGAATTCAAAAATATTTGCCCGCGCAAACCGTTTGAAATTCTTCCGGTTTGCCAAAATTTCGATGTTTTCATATCTCACGGACAATAAAATGTAACTAATGTATTGAAAGGGCTCCAGAACTTTAAAACCATTGAATCTGAACAATTTGAAACCTTTTTTGACTCCTTGAAATATATATTTACCTCGAAAAAGTACCTTGGAAAGACAGGGATGATTGAGCTTAAAAAGATGATAATAGATGGCGCGCATGACGCAGCCGTCAACCACTGTCCCGCTACGCCGCTTATGACAAGAAGCTATTAGCCAAAGGAGCTGGATATAGGATTTGAGCCTATTTTGAATTTGATGAATGAACATTTACCTTCAATAGATGATCTATATTTCTCTCGCTTGCAGTTTTAAATATTATTGGTAATGGTTGCTTTCAAAGCAGGTCCAATTAACCCTTGCCCCGGTGGCGGGTACGAGCCACCTTCGCCATGGTGGGGGGCTAAAAAGACCCCCCACGATCTCAAAAACTAAGAGGAGCTTAGAAAAAGCGCAAAACGGCAATCGAAAGCTCTTCGAAAATGATATCGAAAATACTTCGGTCATTTTTCTTGTCAGGTCAATATCAAGGTCACCAGAGGTCAAAATAGGTGAAAATCGCTAATATGAGGTGTACTAAGAAAACCTCCTATATCTCAGAAACTATGATAGCTAGAAACATTTTTCTAACACCATTCGAAAGCTCTTGAGATGCGCTTTCATTGCAGTGGCATTCATTTTCGTGTCAGGTCAAAGCCTAGGGAGCTACAGGTCACTAAATATTGGGCATATTCTTGGGAATGTCCATAGCCACCCATGCATAAGGGCGTTTACTTTTTCGCTAATAGCTTCCAAAACCAAACAAGATACAGCCATAGTTTATGCACCATTGCAATCCTCCTCGTCAATACGAATCGAATGATATATGATATTGCTATGCCAGGTCAAATTTAAGAATTTGACCTGACCCAGGTCAACGGTCTGACCCAACTTGACCTGGTATAGTCATGATGTATATTATTTGACTTCCAGTGACTATACAAACACTTTGGTGACAAAATAATAGCTCTATCTTAGTTTATTCAAAATTTATAGAGAAAAACACCTAAAAATGCTTATTTGACCTAAGGTGACCTTTTAAAGGTCACAAGTCAAAAATTTTGGTATCAGCTTCAGAAATGGGCTAAGAGCAAGTCGCAACCGATGTTTGAAGTTGATTCCATCCATACTTACTGAGAAAAGTGCTCATTTCGTGATTTTCCCCATGCATTGTCAATGGGGAGGTCATACTCTGCACATGACCTTAGGTCACCAATATCAAAAATCCCGGAACAAATGTTGTAGCTCCTGGTAGGCCCAAGATGTGGTATGAGTTTCATCTTGATCGATTAACCCTTCTTTTAGTTATGCCGTCCTAAGTATTTTTTGAGGTGAGGTCACTTCACCTGACCTGGTGACCTGACCTGATATGACCTTGAGCCAAAATTTTCAGGAAAGATGTAAAAATGATGAAGGAACAGCTAGACCAAGTTTCGGCAGCTGCGCGCCGCCGTTTTTTGGTCACTTTCGGAAAATCCCGAGGGGGGTCTAAAAAGACCCCCCACCCGGGCGAAGGTTAAGATCAGCCAGCCATATATAGATAAGGTATCTAAGCATGTGGTCACTGCGGAACAATTTCAAGTAGTAAAATATATGCAAGAGCCAGTCGATTATATTTAGATTAGTCTTCTAGCAAGGAGAATACCGTATTTCGGGAAAATGAAGCTACACGACACCCAGCTTGCCGTCAATACATGCCGTTGTCGGTCGAATTATGGTGCTGCGGCTTGAAGAGATGGAGGCCAGGGAAGTGGACGAATTTCATGTTTCAATAGCTTCAATATTCGAACCGACCGCTGATGAAGTTACCGAGATTTGCAGAACAGCATCTGTGCCAGCAAGGAACAGGTACAAAGTTCGCTGCGAAATAAGGAAGCATTATAATTTGAAGGAAGCGATCAGAAGGCGGCTACAAAACATGAAGATATTGTAAGCATGGACAAAGCATGATCACATTGTTTGACATATCAAACAGAGCTCTACCATCAAAGGTATCTGCAAACGGAACATTTCTGGAAGACCAGCGAGGAGCACAGAGGTTGTATATTGGTGGCTTGGATACAGTCGTGACAGACCATTGGAGACGGCAGCAGCTGAGGCAAGCCACTCCTGCTGTCGTTGTGGCTACCAGGAGTTCTCCGGATGTTGCGTTCTGACGGAGCCGATGCTGCGTCAGAACGCAACGGCACCATTGACAGCGACCGCTGGTGGGTATGCAGCAGCGAGCTTCCTATTTTGTAGCATCACACCAGCTGTTGACAGACGCCGCACGCGAACAGGCTCTGGCAGGTATAAATCAATCTCGGAAAGAAAACTTATTTCTAAATGTTACACGGAAGTCGTTTATAGACTTGTCCGGGTGATTGTCATATTATTGTGCTCGAATACGGACGAGCCGGCCTCCCGATCAGGCCTTATTGGCGGCAGCAGTGGCTTGCCGCAGCTGCTGCCGTCTCCAATGGTCCGTCACGACTGCATCCAAGCCACCAATATACAACCTCTGTGCTTCTCGCTGGTCTTCCAGAAATGCTCTGTTTGCCGATGCCTTTGATGGTAAAGCTCTGCTTTATATGTCAAACAATATTGTCATGCTTTGTCCATGCTTACAATATCTTCATGTTTTGTAGGCGCCTTCTGATCGCTTCCTTCAGGTTACAATGCTCCCTTATTTCACAGCGAACTTTGTACTTGTTTCTTGCTGGCACAGATGCTGTTCTGTAAGTCTCGGTGTAACTTCATCAGCGGTCGGTTCGAATTTTCAAGCTATTGAAACGTGAAATTGGTCCAATTTCCTGGCCTCCATCTCTTCAAGCCGCAGCATCATAATGTGACCGACAACGTCAGGCCCAAGCGAGAGCTGGTTAAGCGGCAGCATGCATGTTAAGCATGTTACGCGGCTTGACGGCGGCGCTAGGTGTGGTGTAGCTTCATTTTTCCCGAAATGCGGTATTCTCCTTGCTAGTGATAGCAAGACTAATCTAAATATAATCGACTGGCTCTTGCATAGATTTTACTGCTTGAAATTGTTCCGCAGTGACCACATGCTTAGATACCTAATCTATATATGGCTGGCTGATCTTAATTGGACCTGCTTTGAAAGCAACCATTACCAATAATATTTAAAACTGCAAGCGAGAGAAATATAGATAATCTATAGAAGGTAAATGTTCATTCATCGAATTCAAAATAGGCTCAAAACCTATATCCAGCTCCTTTGGCTAATAGCTTCTTGACATAAGCGACGTAGCGGGACAGTGGTTGACGGCTGCGTCATGCGCGCCATCTATTATCATCTTTTTAACCCGGATCTGCCCAAATTTTTATTTCTAAAAAATGCATATTTTCTGTGTCCTTAGGTGCCACTGAGTACGAATATGCGGCGCTTTTTTGGTTATGACGTCGCGTTCACGAGATATGCGGCATCTATATATAGACTATGGGCTGATACGTGCACAAAATCGGAGCATTCTGATGATTCACGCGTGTAACGTGATGTAATTTATTTGAATGTTCAGAGTTAGTTGTGATTTACACGTAACAGCTGTCTGCAACATGAGAGGGACCATTTCCTCAATTTTTAATGGGCATGCATGTGCAATGCCTCCAGTCAACGGCGGCCGTCATCCCCAGGGTATGGGGACCAGTCGTAAGAAAATGCCGAAGTTTCGATGAACACAAGTTGACTTCCATAACTGTATTAGGAACAAACTTTCAGGGAAAACGGTACAAAACCACAGTACAATAAGTTCTGATCAAGTTAAGATCATGTTCAGCCTAGCGCCGACACTTCCGGTCAGAAAACGGAGCACGCGACCAGTGCTTCTCACGCATTCTGCTCCAGCTGGTGGTAACCGCGGAAACACTTCATGCATAGTGCCACGCGGCACTTGGAACACTCAGTGGACGGACGCGACTTGCAAGTCTGCAGTGCGCACTTTCGGCCTTGCGCCGCCACTTCCGGCCAGTGCTCCATGCCGTCGAAGCGGGCGTCATCGGCAACTGCGCACAGGCGTGGTCTGCCCACTCCCCGAACTCGAGTGGCCCCCGGCGCCGCAAGCAGAGTTCGGGCCACCTCGCGTCGGAAGTCCAGCAGAGACATCTCGCCGTGCTCATCCAGCCGGTGCAGCACCCATGCATTGAAGACGGCTGCGTCCAGCATCCAGGTGAGTATCGGCCACCACCACTTCTTCCGGCGCATGTTGATGCGGTAGAGACCGATGCTCTGGTCGGCGCGGTCCGTGCCGCCCATGCTGCGGTTGTACAGCTGGGCAACAAATGGCTGGTCCACTGACACCTTCTTCTCCTTCGCTGACCAGCGTGACGCTTTCTCCAGAGGATGCTCGGCGGCGAGGGTGGAGGCGATGGTGACGACTGAGTTGTCCTTCCACCGCGTGAGCGCGATCTTGTTCGTCGTGTCGTACACGACAGACACGGCACCACGCGGCTTGCTCTTCATAGCCTTATGATCTGTGATCGGGCAGGAGCGCGGGATGCGGTTTTCTCGGATCGTCCCCGTGCAAGCGTAGCCCCGCCTGCGCAGCTCTGCAACTAGCGGGAGGCCGGTGAAGTAGTTGTCGATGTAGACGCGTAGCCGAAGTGCACGCACAGCATCCGGGAGGTCTTCCAGAAGTCGAAGGAGCGTGCCACCGCCCTTGCCGAACTTGCGTTCCACTTCAGAGGCATCTCCACTCGCCCCCTGGTAGATGTCGAAGCGGAGCAGGAAGCCGTTGGTCCCACTGTTCAGGCACCAGGCCTTGAAGCCGAACCGCACCGGCTTGTTTCGGATTGATTGTTTGCATCCGTGCCTCCCAAAATATTCGATCATCGCCTCGTCCAGGTCAACGTTGCAGTCCATCGGATACGCCTCCCCGAACCGAGCGTTGAGGATGTCCATCATGGGACGCAGTTTTGTCATCCGGTCGCTGAGGTTCAGGTGCGCGTTGTCGGCGCAGTGAAGGTAGCGGATGATCTCCTCGAACCTGTTGCGTGATATGGCCCTAGCGACGAGGGCGCACTGGAGATCTTCATCTGTGCTCCAGTAGTGTCGGCGACTGGGGAGAGAGTGGTAACCCGAGAGCAGCAAGATCCCCAGCACGCGCTTCAACTCTCCGATGGTGAGCTGGAAGTTGGAGTCAGTCACCGCCGCATACTTGATTGTCTCTCGGACAAGGTGCGGGTAGACATCGGCAAGGAAGAAGTCCAGCTTCTGAATTGCGCTCTTTCCGACGACAATGGTGGGGGCGGCGAGAGGCCTGGCGTCCGGGAATTTTGCGAGGCGCTTCGTACCGTTGGTCCATTTGTAGTCCACCCCATCTTTGTGCGAGCGTTTCTTCGAGGTGGAGACCTGTTGGGGTTCCTCTTCTTCCTCCGTGTCGCCATCATCATCTCCGATCACACGTCCGTCGGCGAGGACCGCCACGGCGACCAGGTAACAATGGGCCCGTAAGGCAGTCATCAGTACCACCGCGGACCTCATCACCAGAGCCGCCGGCGACAGACGCCGACTCTAACCGACCGAGGTCGGAAGGGCGGCGGCCGCCGGAGGGCTAGACGTGATGAATCCGCGGCGATGCGACGGCGTGCCTCCCAAGGCTGACTGGGGCCCCGGGCGCGTCACACCCCGTTGCTCCAATCTTTACTTGCCGGACGAATCCGGCAAGTGAAGATCGGTCCCCTGAGGGATCTGGAGGTATCTGAAATGTATGACGGGAGAAGCTGGGAGACCTAGCTTACCAACCATCTCATTTTTAAGTGGCCTTTTCAGCCGACACATAATTGAAACCACATATATTATTAACACCTGAGAAGTTCTTGTAATGAAGGGCGCTATATGGCCAAGTCGCTGAAAGCGCCCTAAAATCCCAATACACACACACACACACACACAAACACAAGGTGAATAAATGTAATAGCGGGTCCCGCCGGTTACAAGGATTATAGGATAGGTCATGATTACCCTCTTGATCGGCGAGCGAAAACCAATTGGCCGTATATGACCAAAGTTTTATGTTCATTGCTCTATTTTCCTGTACCAGTGGAGGATGGAAAGAAGGAGTCTCCCAATATACGGTCCACTGACGTGTCCAAACTATGCAAGGACATCCAGTAGAAGACACCGCACACTGAGCCAGGTTCCCCAGAGGTCCCATCAGCAACGTTTTTCCCTGTAGTTAAAATTATCTCCCAGTAGAGTTCCGCAAATTAAACTTGAATCCGGGACTTCCCAATCTAATTATCTCACACATTAATCGAGTTGAATTTCCCAGTCGCCTGTGTGCACTGCATTACGTCTTGATGGTGTACGGGTGAATACAAATACCAGCAGTATACTTAATAATCACAAGTGCCGCGAGCAGGTGTGCGTGCTCATCAGCAGGAAAATGACACACATAGGCAACGAATCACCCCTGCGAAAATATGCGTACGAATTACAGCACAGGGTGGCACTTCCGGTGCTGGCGGCGGGTGCCGGCTTGTGCTATGCCTCTGTGGCATACCTGTGGAAGGAATTGTTATTTTATCGGGACTCTTAAGATTTAGACCAGAGGGGTGGGATGTAGGTCTTAGCCCCTCTCTTCTTTCTAAAAATATGTGTGATTGTTATATCCTATCAATATGGTTCAATAACCCCCCCTTGCACTGCATAACTATTTATTGACCCATTATAATACACGTGTTTAACGTGACCTTAGTATTCGTGAAGACTAATTTATAACTCGCCTCAATGTCTGGTTCTAAAATGTTACATAAATGCTATACCCTCAAGATGTACGTCTAGCACGAGATATAAAATACCGCGAGCAAGAGCAATGATAAGTCTAGGTAGGCAAAATTGCTCATTGACAGTAAAAACATAAAAACACTGCTAAAATATTATTTATTAGAGTTCACATTACGGCGTCATATTCCTTCAAACTTATAGTGGCTGATTCAGGTGGGTTGGCCTCCTTATATTGTCTTCTACTTTACTTTACATTTGCCTACTTCTTGTACTTCACTACTCCTACCTACTTTGCATTTGCTGCCTGTCGGAATCAGACATGAAACTGCGGGTGGCCTTGTGGCGAGATACGACCGTACCCTCAAACGCTTCTCTGATGCCTCTCGCCTAGCTCCTGAACCTGAACCCGCACCGTCTCTGGGTTCTGTGCACGAGGCTATCGCACTTCACAGCCTGGTGGCCATTCCAGCACACCATCAGTTCTTTCGCGGCACTGCTGTGGTCCAGCTGGCGATGAGCGCCAAAGACTTCCCCCACTGTGTTCGCCATACTCTCGACTACGCTCTCAGCAGGGCTGATGAGCCACAGCCGAATCACGAGGTTGATGAACGGTCGTAGCATCTGATTGGGATGCCTCCGCATTACTTTTAGCAGCTCCCGGTTCCCGCTGGTGATGCACCCTCCTCGTGCAGAGCGTCATAGGCGGCTCGAACGCTGCCCTCCGCTACTTCAGCAGATGGAGGGATGAGTTGGCGATTTCTCAGCTCCCACATCGCGGCCATGATAAGTCCCACCTGACAGGGTGACTTCGCTGCCTGGATCAACTCCAGATTCCCCACCATCCGGATGTGGATCATGCAGTCCCAGATGGCCTTGTTAGCGCAGCCTTTGCATAAATATGATATACATATGATATGATACATGTATCACCTGAGACACCAGTCCCTCCTGGAACTTGTACAGGGTGGGCCACAGTTCCTCGGCTCCTCCGACTCGATAATCTCTGTAAGCGTCTTCAATTTTTCATCCTGACTTCCAGGGATGTACTCATGCGGTGAATACTCTCCGCCGTTTCGTCATAGTCTCTCTCCGTCTCCCATGGCAGAGACTGGACCTGTTGCAGTTTCCTGCTACCGACGCCCAGAGCGGCATAGACGTCACCGAGTGCCGCTGCAGCCGACAGGATCGCCGGGTCTGAAAGTAAACGTTTGAAACCAAACATTTAGAAAAAAAGTTTTGGCCGAACAAACTAGGGGCGAGCTTATATTTAACATGTATCAGATTTACAGTGCAAAAATTAACAGCTTGACTTGTTTCATTTCCTTTTTACAGGCCAAACGCAGACCTATAAGCCATCCTATATGACATCTAACATAAGCAATTGTAAGTCGTTGACATGCAACACTAGAACACAGACGGCCGAAGTACCACTGCTTGAATCATTTTCGTGCAAGTATAATTATCTTCTCAATAAGTTGAGCCTATGTTCTAAGATTCGTTACATACGTATACAACTTTTCTCTTGATTTAATACGGTACGAAAACAAGGCTTACTACAACATACAGTTTTGTCAGATGTTTATACATATTTTGTTCCTTACTTATAGCAATTTTTTAGTCAGAATCGATTATTGTTATCAAAACTGCGTCCAAAGAATCGCAAGGTAAAACGATACAGCAAATAGAGGACCGAAAGGTACGTTTTAATTTACAGTCGAGACATCGATTCCCCGTAATTTGCACCATTGTTTCATTTCACTCGGATACCAGATACTCAGATACTCACGTACCCTTCAGACGACGCGGATTTTGGTACGTCGAGGACTCGGCTGCGGCGGACTTAACCCCAGGCGCCATATTATTATTTTTATTCTATTCTATTATTATTATATTTATTATCTATTATTATTTCTATTATTCTATTATATTATTATTCTATTAGTCTTATTCCAAGCGCAGCTTGAATTGCATTGAGATGGTGCAAGAACACCCGGAAGACAGCAGAGGCGTGCGCGATAAATCTCGTGTCCGACCAGAGCTTAGGGCGAAGCATTCCGTTCTGTACGACGAAGCTGATCAGGTCTTCGACTTCTTTCTTTCGACTTCTTCCTTTCCTGCGAAGATGCGTTTGGTGATTTCGGTTACTTCCGCTATGATGACTCTCACCCATGCATGTGATACATGTTTTCTTGCATCCCCTCCGCCAGCTGCATCAGGTGTGGAGCAGGTTAAGTCGCAAATGTCTACCGTTGAGGGAAATACTAAAGCACTGGGGCGACCTGTATTTTTTAAAACTTACATACGACCACCCTTATAACATCCGTGCTACAAAGGACCTAATGCAACACCACTAATACAATACCACACCACACGACACGTTCCCCGGCTGGGCTGACCGCCAACTCGCAGTTACCTCTTTACCTGTCGGCCTGACTGCCTGCCAGTCGCCGAACGCCCTGCAGTGGTTCCTGACACGGCGCTGCCTGCTCCGTGTCAGTACAGTCTGGGCTACCCGCCACGAGACCGCCTGGACACCAACTGCCCTGACCTCAGGTCAGCACCCGCCTCTTATAGTCAAAGTATCCAGCAACAACGCAGCATTGTTATGGAATGTGCTGCATGCTTTCTACGTCCTCATTCATGGCGCGGTTCCAGAACTCTCCTTAAAAGTTCTCTCAGCAGCTCATTCTGTTCCTCTTGTATCCGAAGGGACTCCCTGCCCTGCTGCAATAGCTCTCTGAATAGGAGGAGGGCTGTTCTTCTCGCTCCTGGTCATCCTGGTCAAAGCGGGTCAACGTACGAGCAGCTGCTATAACTGGGTGCTCCAATCAGAGCTCCCCCGTACCTACGGCCCAACGACCGCGACCACCACAACCATGACCACGGCCACGCTGTGGCTCTCCGCGGACAGGAGGTGCGACAGGCTCTGCTGAGCCCCGAGGTGTGTTGGAATTAGCACCCAGCAATGGAAATTAGGAACCAAAATCACTGTCTGATTCTACTTGCTTGTACCTATGTGCGGCGTGAATAATATTTGAAATAATCCGACCCGTGGTCTGTTCCGTATCGACTGCGTTCCTTTACCGTTTCCCGTCCTCAGATCCCGAAAACCAAATGAAAGAAATCATATGTTGGCACACCCGGCTATATTATTAAAGCGGGTTCCTCCTCAAACACATCAAGCACAGAAAATACAATGTGCAAAACGAAAGGATCACTATCAAATGTATCACGCGTTAATATAATTCAGCCCCGTGGGGAATTAACTAAATGCCCCTGGATTCCAACCCGGCCCTGTGGCAGACGCGGGGACTCGACCACCGAACACGGTGCGAGGAGAGAGTGGGAGGGAAACAACTCAGTAGGTTGGTTTCCCCAGGTGAGAGCTGGCGGTCTCCAACCCCCGCTCTTGGCATTAGAGGTATCAGCGCAGTAGGCTGGATACCTCACAAGCCTGGTTGTCAGCTCGGTAGGCTGGCTTACCAGAACGGGGGAGCGGAGACACGGCCGACCGGTGCCGACCGCTGCCAATGCTGCTCTGCCCACCACCCAGGCACGCACCTCCCACGATAATGCGGTGACCTACCCACCGCCCTCCACCGCCGCCGGCGGGGCAGGTCACGTGATCGGCCCGCTGCCGACCAATGAGCGCCGCTGCGCCAGCGCTCCGGCGCCAACGCGTACAAATCGGGCCGCTCCCTGAACATTGAAATGCTAAATTATAGGACACCGCTTAAAGGAAAATAAATACATGAATGCATGACTCTCACAAGATGACGCTTCAGCAGGAGATGCGGCCGGAGGCGATTGGTGACGGTGATGCATTGGGTGAAGGTGAAGCGTTGGGTGAGGGCTGCACCGGCGAAGTATCTAGGGCCGTGGGCGAAAACGACGTAGAGGATGAGTCCTCTGAGGCTCGAGCCGGCGGACTCGCCTGGGACGTCTCTCTAGGGCTGACCTCGGTCGAATCGTCCCGACTATCGCGCTCACGCGGGTGAGGGGCCGCCTGGAAAAAGAAACGATCTCCTAAATCTCCATTTCACAGTTTATCAATGCAGCAATAACATTATTGCAAACAGGTACCCAATAGCCATGGTATTGCCTTCTCATGTGGCATGCGATCACCAACAAGAACACTTTCAAGTATTGTGAAAAACCTAAAAAAACAACTCTTTGAAATATTAAATATATGCCCAGGTCTGGCTATAGGCAGTTCCTTGCTTGGAACACTGCAGCAGGATCCTGGTTATGCCAAGCATGGAAATAAATATTATTGTACAGATCAATTGGACTCAAGAAGTAAAACACCACTGTGCTCAGTATCTCTAAATACACCTGCCTTTAAAGTGAATTGCTCACTTTAACGGAATGCCGAAAAGGACTGTCTATGGACAAAATGTATGAAAATCTGCAAACCATAAGTTATTTCCCCCTCCACTCGCTCAGAATACAAATGTCATTTATCTTTTCTTTCTGCGCAATGATGGTCAAAGCACCGCGTGTAATTATGAGGTTGCCCAGATGTGTGCCGTTCACTGCGTGTAGTGTAGTAATGAACGTCGCAATTGTTACATTTTGCCACGTAGCCAGGCTGATAGTGGGATTTAGACGAATCAATTTGTTGCAATCTGAATGGAAGGGATTTCCTCCTGGCTTGAATAAGGGGTCCCAAGACTCTTTACTTTAACCGTAAGCTGGCCAGAGATCTAATACAAAGAGCGTTGGGTTAAATAAAACGTGCAAATAGTGTTTGCCAATACGTTGTACAAAACTATCCATCCATTTATCTATCTATCTATCTATCTATCTATCTATCTATCTATATATATATATCTATCTATCTATCTATCTATCTATCTATCCACCTGCCAGAGTATTTTTCTTTGCTCGGTGGGAGTTTCTCTGGGCTTTAATTGTTGCCCTGCTTTAGTAGGATTTCCACCACTCTGTTTTCTCTCTGCTTATGCGTTTCGTATTCCATTTTTCGTTGTCAGGACTAGAAAGAACGCAAGAATGCACAATATATTATCCGTGTTTAAACACTCATTCAGCATAAAATATCAAAGTACCGACACCAAAAACTATTTATGACCAGTAAGAACAGAAACATTTTCAAGAAACGGAAACAAAAGCCTGTGTCAGAAAACACACTGCCGATCTTCTAAAAGGGAAAACAGTCACCGATTGACACTTACCTGCATGAAGGCCTCTTTAGATAGAAACACAGAAAAAACAGTCGCACTAGCGCGCGACACGGCGCACGCGCGCGAGCGCGGCGAGAGCGAGTCTGAGTCTGAAGTGTAGAGAGTGTAAGAGTCTCTCTGGCCGCTAGGCGCCGGTGTTTATATCGGGCACGTGCCGCGATCGAGAAAGCCTGGCAGGTGAAAATGATTCGTCCTAGCACAAAATCCTAACACACCCATCCATCCATCTATCTAACTATCTATCTATCTACCAATCTGTCTATCTATCTATATATCTATCTATCTCTCTCACTCTCACTCTCAATCACTCACTCTCCAAGTGAGGCACTCCCTGAGCCACCTACAGAATATATCCATCTCAGAGGACGACTCGGCCATCCTGGCTGGCTCACCCTCCCAGTCTCCATCTGAGTCCGGAAGTGGAGGGAACATGCTCAAACTGGTGCTATCGCGTCTGTTATTAGTAACATCCATGATTTTCCATTTCATAGCTATACTAGGCTGTAATCCATAATGAGCAGTATCTATGTTAAACTATGATCAGTGTATCTGAGAAAGTGTAAACGGAGATGTAATCTCCATGACAGGTGGGTATCTTTGAGAACGCAAAATAAATAAATACAATGACTATGGCAAAAACTGTAATATCAACTCATCTTAATACCAACAGTTTTGCCGTTAGTTTGTCCGCATCAATGCAACGTAGGGCTGGGATTTTATGTGACTTTTCACTCTTTCCAGGATCGTTTCACTGAAAGCATGTGTAGCCTTCTCTACAATTGTTTTAGTGATTAATGTCTCCAACAGCCTCTGTCACCCCAAAGTCCTTCAACCACTCTGCAACATTCTCTGCTCCAGCCTCTCTCAAATCCTCGGCGTAAATAGTCCCCCTTGAAGCATTCCTCCTCTCATCCAACGAACACTTCACAACTTCCCCGTCAAAGAATTTGGCAGCCAAGAACAGTTTTGTTTGTTTCGCATTGTTTGTTTTGACCATCAGCTTTCCCGCCACGAAGTACACCTATCAACCTTACCTTCACCTATGACATTCCCGATGCAGGCCTGAAGACGCGGCCAGCCTCGGTTCTTTAAGGGCTGGCCAGATGCCAGCTCTAGCACAACATACGCCCCTTCATCCAACCCGTCATCATCATCACTCCCACCTGCTCCATAGTCAACAACCAGAGGCCGCTTTTTGGCCCTAGTTGCCATCCCAACACCAACCGGAACTGCAGATAGAAAACCTGAAAATTGTTGGTCGATCTCCACCTAAAAAGAAAAACAAACCTGAAAACCCTACATCCAAAATGGCGGCGCCGCCGCCAAAACAACAAAGGACCACACCCACTCACGGAATAGAACGACACTCGCACCAATTTGGACCAGACGACAGTACCCTGCAGAAAACAACCACGAGATTGGAAACCGAAAACCCAGAGCAGACTCAACCCATCCTCACTACTGAACTCGCTGAATCAAATCGCCACCGAAGGACCGACAATCAGAACAATCAATGGAGCTCTACGACCCGCCCCCACCGAGACCAGGTACGCGACTGAGATTCAGCTCGAATGACACAGCGGGGACTGCCCGCCCCGGCCATGACCGCGCAGGGTCACGTGCTCGGCCCGCCTCGGGCGCCGGGCCGGCCGACCTCCGCCAACCAGTGGCCGCCCGGTCCCGGCCGCGGCGCTTCAATGCGTTCACATTAGCAGCAGCATTATCAAAATACAAATAGCTCTAAATAGGTAAACTGAAAACGCTAATTCTGACACCAATACCTTGTAAAAAACAATATCTATCTATTTATCCATCTCTTTATATATATATATATATATATATATATATATATATATATATATATATATATATATATATATATATCGATCTATATCTCTCACTCTCACTCTCAATCACTCACTCACTCTCCAAGTGAGGCACTCCCTGAGCCACCTACAGAATATCTCCATCTCAGAAGACGGCTCGGCCATCCTGACTGGCTCACCCTCCCAGTCTCCATCTGAGTCCGGAAGTGGAGGGAACACGCTCAAACTGGTGCTATCGCATCCAATATTAGTAACATCCATGATTTTACATTTCATAGCTATGCTAGGCCATAATGAGCAGTATCCATATTAAACCATGATCAGTGTCTGAGAAAGTGTAAACGGAGATGTAATCTCCATGACAAGGTGGGTATCTCTGAGAACGCAAAATAAAGAAATACAATGACTATGGCAACAACTGTAATATCAACTCATCGTAATACCAACAGTTTTGCCGTTAGTTTGTCCGCATCACTGCGACGTAGGGCCGGGATTGTATGTGACTTTTCACTCTTTCCAGGATCGTTTCACTGAAAGCATGTCTAACCTTCTCTACAATTTTTTTAGTGATTGATGTCTCCAATATCCATGCCGTTAGTATCCTGGAGGAAGACTAGCTCCTCAAACGACTCGTTAGAGAGCGATTTTTTAAACAATGTAGTACACTGTCCTCAGCACTGGGGTGTTCACGGCATCTGCCGCTCCTGCTCGCCTCTTTTCCTGGGTGACTTCTGTTGAGACTTCTGCATTACCTCCGCGTGACCTTTGGAGGACCTTTTCTTCCGTGGAAAGTTCCTACCGTTGTCGGAGATTAGGCTTTCGGACAGGCTGTACAAGAGGAACTTTTCCACGAGGACCCGCGCCGTCGTTTCCGCCGTCTGACCACGGGTGGCTATTGCCAGGATGTACCGCGTCCGATCAGCGGTCGGCGCGTTGTGCCGGGGTGCTGGCAGTCCCCACTGTCCGACTGGACCGTTGGCAAACGCCGCTGAACTGGGCATCGCGTACTGTGTGCCGGCCACAAACACAGTCGGGTTCGGATAATGCCGACCTGAGGAGGTGCCCGCCCCCTGCGTGAGGGAAGCTGGGGGGACGACCGCTGAAGGGGGCTCCGCGGGTCGGCTGATGAGCGGCTGCGTTTGTTTGCTCCTGGCGAGGACCTTCTGGAGCCGGTGTACCTTCGGCCGGTGCTGGTCCGGTCTGGTTTATGGTGTTATAGTGAAATGTTTTTGTTGAATGAAATGATTTTCCCATGAGAAAATCTCAGGGCTCCACGCCAAGCTTATATTTTATCCGCCTAGCTGTGGAGCCACCGAGAAACAGGCTCTGGCTCTCTCTGCGGTGCCGCTCATCTCCCGGACATCGGCACCGTCCAGGAGGGGAACATCGGGCTTGTGCTCCTATCCAGCCACGCTGCTGCAACCGATACAATAAAATATCAAAGACATGCCCGCACTTCGGTAGCGTTTACGCACTACTGACTGGTCGGCCGCGCGCGCCCGCTGAGGTCGGGTCAGGGTCACGTGGTTGGTGACGTGCGCGGTGGCGCTAGAGGTGGCAAATGAACAATGGAGACCCCAATCGCCCAACAAAACGAAATGCGCTGTCTAAACAAAAACGTATTCAGACCGTGTCCAGCCGAGAGCGATCGGCCAACACCGTCTCGCTGGTAGCCGCATACCCTGCGGGCGGTATCAGTGGGAAAACACCGTTCCATCTCGGCAAGAATGTGCGCCACCACCGTAAGTCTGCCTGGACCTTGTCGGTGATGACTACTGGGCTCTTCAGCTCTTCTACGGAGTAGGCTGCGTCTAGAATGCGCCGTGTAAATGCCCGCCCGGGAGGGAGGCAGCGGCCAGCGTGAGCGAGTTTCCCTGCCAAGGACAGCAGAGTGCGCTTTGTGCAGCGCACCGGCCCAGGTCCTGACAAACACTGTAGCTCGCTTTGGATCCCTTGTAACTTCCCCTTGGGCAGGGCTACCGTCATCTGTGCAGTGTTGATGGCTACTCCTAAAATTTCCATGGTCGTGGCGGGGACCCGACATTTATCTTCGGCAAGGGGGACGCCAATTTCATTACACAGCTCCAAGAATGTCTGAAAAGTAGTTTGAGCCATGTTGGTATGCTTCATGCCTGTCCCGAAAAAATCATCTAAGTAATGCAGAACGGCGTTATTTCCGCTAATTGCACACAGCAGGGATGCTAGGCAATCGGCAAACTCGTTGAACAGCCGTGGGCTACTGCGGCAGCCCTGAGGCAGAGCAGTCTGGTAATAGAAATACCCCTCCCATGAGAATCCCAGAAGGTGAAAAAATCAGGTCGGACCGGGATAAGTTTGAATGCAGATTTGATATCGGCCTTGAAAATTTTTGTGTTTTCCCCGCCATTTTCAAATATTAAAGTTACGAGCTGATCGATTGACGCGTAGGTCACTCTGAATGAGTCCGGATCTATAAAATCGTTCGCTGCCTCACCCTTTGGTTGGGATAAGTCCAGTATGAGCCTCACGGAGCCATCGGGCTTAGCTCGCGCACTTAGGGGTTGACGATGAAGTTAGGCAACGGGGGGGATGGGAAAGGGGCCCCTGGTAACTCCACTACGTAGTTCGACCTTAATCGCTTGGCTAACCGCCCTTGCATATCGGCGAGCGGATTGGTTATTGACCGAGAAGTGTGCGCTCATCTTTCGTGTTACGCCTATGTCCGCACCATGCCTCAACCGATGGGTGACGGCACGTGCGTCCACATTCCACTGCCTACATACACTGTCCAGCGCGTCGGCGTTGACGGGCGTGCGGGTGACGTCACTGGAGGCGGCCGCCACCACCGCCGCCTCTGCCTGTCGGCCGCTGTGAGTGTTTTCCCGCACCATGAGCGCCGCCGCAGACGGGGCAGGGTGGGTGGACCCTTCCGTCTGGGCACGGTGACCGAAAGCAGATCTGGGCCGTGGGTGCCTGGGCTGGTCTGGCGACCCCAGCCGGCACAAAATGATCGAAATCCTGTGCGGTCAGGTATTCTCGCCGCCGCAGTGACATGGCCTGCCGCGCGGCGGCGTCAGCGCTTTGGGAGGCCGGCTACCCACCCTGCCTATCAGCCACCCCAGGTACACTAGACTCTGGAGGCCTGTACCTGGGAAGTAATAGGCACGGTGGGTCAGGATGTCGGCGATTCTGGCGAGGTGCGCCGACGTCGACCTGGGCGTCTCGCCTTGCTGCCCAGTCGCTGCGTCCGAGGTGATGTAGCGCCGCCTGTTCCGCAGCTGGCGCGCTATGATTCCTCAGCTCGGGCGGTGATGGCTGGCAGCACAGCGCTGGTGAGGGGATATGTCCGTGAGAGCACTCGTTGCTTTTCCCTCCAGCATTGCTAAATGTTAGCGGAATGGCACACTCACGCCTTGGCAGGCCAGATAGGCGAATATTCGTCCAGTGTCTCTATGTGCTCATCCCATTGTGTTCTCCTCTTTGATGACAGTCGCTATTTCCTGCAGGAGCTCCAACTTCATGAGGCGGCAGAATCGTGTTGATGCACAGGCGTTGTTTTGCCATATGACATGTTCTGCACACGTCATTCTTAGTGACACCATTGAGGTCAGCAGAACTTGGTCATCCTGACTGGGGTGAGACGTGCCGGCCTGTTTTAATGAGGTGTGATCTGATGAGTCATCAAACCCCTACTTACACTCCAGCTGAAGGACTACCTCACCTGGCCATCAGATATCTAACGAATTACCTCCTCTCGCAGTGTCACTATTCGCTGGGCAGTGTGGTCGAGCAAATATTGTTGAGATATCTCGGCCCGGTTTGGATCCAGCTTTATATATAGTTTTATATTGTTCGGTATACAATCAGCTTTAGTATCTGGGATGATGCTGTATGTCGGGTTGATATCGGCGTGTTGCTGCTTTGCCGGCAGCCGGGTGTACTGCCACATGGATTTGGTGCGCCGGGAATCGATAAACACAGTCAGTGTCCCATTCGTGCTATACATATATACGAGCTCAGACACAGACCGTTGCAAAAGTTTCCGCACTTTTATGGGGCATGTCGGCTGCCTTTAAGAGGCACGACAGATCTATTCTTCCTTCAGACTTTGATTGCCTTTTCGCTGTATGCAGAAGTTTATGGGCCCGGTGCGTGGATAACTTTACCGCTGCGCACCGCTGGCCGGCCGCCGACTTCAGCCGGCCGAAACCGGGAACGGTCCTCTGACGGAGGAGCGGTCCTCCTCTGATGGAGGAACGGTCCTCGTCTGACGGAGGAATGGTCTTCGTCTGACTTAGTAATATGTGGCTTGGTAGTATCCAGTTCTAGTGGGTACTATCGAGTTGACCTTTAATTGCTGGTGTGGTGTACATGAGTCTAAACCAAAATCCATTGGCCTTTATTTTCGCAAATCTTTTTGACAATCATTTCATTCATGCATTTATTAAATCTTTCTGTTTGACCTTTGCTTTGAGCATGGTAGCTTAAGGTTTTGATGCGGGATGTACCTATTTCTTCCACGACAGTATGTAAAACTGCATTGCAATATTCTGTTCCTTGATCGCTGATGATAAGAATTGGACAACGATGTCTGTGTATGAAGTTCTTTAATGGAATTTTCGCTATAGTATCGGTTGATTGGTCTTTGATGGTGAAAGCTCTAGGCCATCCGCTGAAATGATCAACTATTGGGGCATTCCACCACAAAACGACCAAAAAAATGCAAAATGACACCCTCATCCCTCTGATTTGCACACAAAAATTGGTACACTAGGTTGTCTGAGCCGTAGAAACAAGATCTAAAAGTTTTAGCTCGATTCATGGTACGGTTACAGAGTTATGGCCTGAGGCAACTTGTGAGGTCACCATAAACATCAATTGTTCTCTTGCTGATATCTCAGGGTTGGAGTAAAGAAAAATAGACTTTCTATACATCGTTAGAATTGCAATGACCCATAGTTTCCGTTTCTGATGTTTGTTTTTCATTTCGGGGCATTTTTGTAATTTTGACCCGGTGACCTCGGGTCACGTGACCTGCCTTGACCCCTAGATCAATAAAAGTTATTCTTTTTATGGGATAAAAAGTGAGTTCAAGCAATTGTCTTTGGATAGACAAAATTCACGATTGGGTTTTTTCTATAAATGTATCCAATAAGCCCAAATGGTGCAGATGTTTTGGAAAAAATTGTAGTTCCTGTTTTGTAATACCGCTTTTTGAGCCCAAAAACGCATCAGAGAGTCGGACCAATGTAATGGTTGCTAATAGAAGGCTGAAGAGATGGTTTTCCAGTGGTTTTACGGATTCAAGCACTTCCATTACCCCCTTGCCCCCTAATTATGTTTCCAATTATCTATAATAAGTTTACCTGCGGGACATTCCACGATAGCTGTGGCACTTGTGCATGCTGAGCTAGACTTTTCTCTCTAGCATTGATCCTGCGTACTGCTCTTAACTAGAGAAAATTCAGAAGAGTCTAGGGTTCATAGGTGGTCACGGATTTATTTCTCTGTCATCATTTTTTACAGATATGTATAAGTCATCCAACATTGCATAGCCGATCGAAATGAGTGGCTCCATGGAAATACCACGGGATGTCGGCCCGTACAAAACATGATAATGAAAGGATGCACAAAGTACTCAATGACCTTATATTGTGACAATATGGCCAAACATTAGAATCAAGGGATGCGCTAAGCTACGTTTACTGGCTAAACGTTCAATACAGACACAACATGGCTTAATGCGGTATGCGATTGGGCATCCTCAAAATAGCGACAAGCTTGCAAAAAATATACATTTGGGACGTCACTATTATACTAGCATTCATGACAAAATGAGCGAACAATTACAGACATATATTATTCTAATTTTGCTTCATACTGAGGGTTCTTCATGCAAACACATCACTTGCAGATTTTTACACGACAGCCGATGTCAGTTGACAGTTCATGCGCGGTCAATGTCCTAACATCCACAGGTGCAAACTTATGAAATCCCTGTGTGCCCTTCACCGTCACTGCTGATGCAAAACGCTCTTGTAACCCGGCTGCAATGTCTTTTACCTCTTCTGAGTTTACAAAAATAAACTTCACGACGCTGACAAACTTTTGTCCAAATAGTCAAATAGTGCCTCCGCTGTTAGGATCTGATTCGAAAAGGGACGCCTGAGGCTCTCGTGGTACGCAGCTCGTTTGGTGGTCCCTCCTATGCCATCACAGGCACCCTTGCCGTGTGAAGTGGCGAAGAAATGCCACTCGCATGGAATTCCAAAATCAGCCTCATGACAGCATACGTTAGCAAAATTTTTCCTGTTCTTGTACTGCGCCGCACAGCCATCACTAAAGTAGTATATTTTCTTCATGTTGGGTACCAGGGAGCGTAGTTCCGGAATGAGCCGTTTTACGAAAGCGTGCACCATGTTTGTGTCATGTTTGATACTGTCCGAGACAAAGCAAAAGCTCTGATGGTGTGAAGCTCCATTTTCTGTCCAATAGGCCACGAAAGGATGAAGTGAACACTGAGATGATTCCCAGTAAAAGCCTTGTGGTGCATCCTGAACAGAGAAAGAATAATTTTCAGAAAAATCTCCCTGTACAACTACCTCTCCATTTTCAATCGTGGCCTTCAACGTGGAGAAATACTCACTTTGATGTTTTGATATATAGTGGTGTTTCGTGAGATCCACTATCTGCTGACTTAAGGTCCTCGTGCACTCTTCCTTAGTTTCTACAATATCCTTCAACGTACACCTGTCTGTGCTCACCCACTGTGTCTGTGCTCACCCACTGGCTGTAACGTACCTCACTGTCTAGTTCTTCATCATAATCAGAGTCCGATGCATCTTCTGACTCTTCACCCAGTGCATGCCTCAGAAACATAATAACGCCTTTCTCACCTGGGCAGTCCATACAGTTCTGCATCATGCAGTCTCGGTTGTTCGCGTCACATACTGCATAATCAAACAAGTCATGGTAGGTGAGGCCTTGTAAGCCCAGAGCTGATGTGATAAGTTTTGGGTTTTGATGGCGGGTACAGACGCAGACAGAGTGGGTACCGCTGCCACCAGCCAACACACAGTTTTTCGGGCGGAGTTTAGCGAAGCTAGAGAACCCTATTTTCGGATTAGTGGAATCTTGTTTGAAGGAGGCGTAAATCTCCCGCAGGTTTCCTAGCACAAGCCTTTTTGCACTTTTGCCTTAGTGCCATCCGGATTTCTCACAACGACAAAATCACTTTTTCCAGGGCACATCCGGCTCACTTTGTCAGATTCAAAAAAGTCCTTTACCTTCGACTTGTCCTCGTCAGTAATATGGATACCCTTTGGCACTGGCTATGGTTCAGAAAACACACCATGGGTTTTTTTTTAGCTGGCGGCTCATTTTGACCATGTACTTAGAGGCTTGAAAAAACTCAGCTGTGCGATCCTGGCCATAAGGCGACACTGTCAGAATTGAGAGTTTCCTCCTGTAGCTTGTGGCGTTTTGAAACGCCAGCTTCAGCTCATTCATCATTTGATGAAACCTGCAAATGAGAAGACGATTTTACAACTTTTGTTAATCATAATTTGCGTGAAGCCGAAAGCCTAAACGTTAACCGTCATGCTGAATTAATAATTCAGTTTTATGATGGGCTTGTTTATGCTTTCTATTAACCTCAATTAGATATGATATGTTGAAATGTAGTAATCTCTTGGACCTCTTCTTTCATAAAACAAATTAAAAACATGCAAAAATCAAACAACAACAAATATCAGACTTTAAATTTATATTTCAATGCACAACAATTCACCTACCTCGCGTTTTACTCTTCGAGTATTTTCTGTCTCTTCGCAGGTGACCCAGAGGGTGAAGGGAGATCTACATCTAGCGTCCGTTCAAACTTCCTCTTCAGAGTTTTCGTTACGCGGCTCAGTTTGTCCGATCCTTTCGACCGTCTTTGTTCTGGTCTCAGCCCCTCTGGGGGAAAAAAGTAAAAAATTACATACATTCTACTGTAGTACCACGGTCAGGCACGCAACACAGCAAATAACTGCCATGGATATTTCAGCTTTCACTAAATTATTACAATAGCCAACTGTAAAGTATAAGAGCCATGGTGGAACTGATTGACCCTTTCTCGCTTTGCTATAATGCACGCCATGATTCGTTCCAAGTGTGCAGTCCATTTTTATTTTCGTGGCTCTCTAAGAATGATTCATAATTGGATCTTTGGTTTAAGAGCAGTGGAGGCAATAAACGCAGCAGGTATTTATAGCATTGTTACCTATACTTCTATTCATGTATACCCGTGGAAAGATAATGCAATAGCTACTCACTTGTTCGAAGGGGCGATATTCCAAGCATAGGAAGAACACGCCCTGTGTCTTCCTTGCTCAGGTCGCACGCTGGCTCGCTTATCTCAGAAGAATTTTCGGTTCCTGATCCAGAAGTATCTTCAACACAAGTGGCACTGACAGTTTCTTCCCGTGGAAGGCTTCTTGGGTCTTTAGTGAGCCTGACACGACAGCCCATGCATAGTAGCGCTCCCTTTTCAACACGTTTGTCCTGGACTAAGTCAGCGAGACTCTCCGAAACAATTCTCAAATTTTTCGATACTTGACATTTGTGTTTCTTGTAGGGATCACAGCAAATATGACGCACCATCCTTCTTTCCTGTTCACTGTGACGCGCGACGCACGCGAGCACCTTCCCTTGGCCACACACTGTCACTGGACAATAATAGTCTACCCCAGTCCAACCACCAGACGTTTCTTGACATGCATCCCTGGCTTTACTCGATCTCCCTTCTCGGGTAACCTCCCCAGACTATCATCTGTGAGCTACCTCGACTCCGTTTGCATAGGACAGACTCCGTTTGCATAGGACCGTGCCCAATCGCCGTGGCATAACACCGTCCCGGACGATGAGATGGTAGCGAGCAAAACGAGACCAAGTGAGCACTGTTACAATGGTCAATGCCATTTTCCTGGTAATCAAAAGGCTAATAACTAGCGATGATAAGTTATTCACTCTTAAATATGGTGGAACATACATTCTGGATGGAGCCCATTGTACTGGTCGGTAAAACTGTAATATTTGGAACCATAACAGGGGGCATGGGGGTAATGGAAGTGCTTGAATCCGTAAAACCACTAGTAAACTATCTCTTCAGCCTTTTATTCGCAGCCATTACATGGCCCCGACTCTCCGATGCGTTCTTGGGATCAAAAAGCGGTATTACAAAACAGGATCTACAATTTTTTTCCAAAACACCTGCACCATTTGGGCTTATTGGATACATTTATAGAAAAAAACCCCATCGTGAATTTTTTTATATCCAAAGACAACTAATTGAACTCACTTTTTATTCCAGAAAAAGAGTAACTTTTATTGATCTAGGGGTCAAGGCAGGTCACGTGACCTGAGGTCAGCCGGTCACAATTACACAGAATGCTCAAAATGAAAAACAAACGTCAAAAACGGAAACTATGGGTCATTGCGATTCTAACGATGTATAGAAAGTCTATTTTTCATTTCTTCAACCCTGAGATATCAGCAAGATAACAATTTATGTTTATGGTGACCTCACAAATTGCCTCAGGCCATAACTCTGTAACCATACTATGGATCGAGCTAAAACTTTCAGATCTTGTTTCTACGGCCCAGACAACCTATGGTACCAATTTTGGTGCAAATCTGAGAGATGAGGGTGTCATGCCTTGGTCGATCTGTCGTGGAACGCCCCTATTGTGGAAACATATTGATTACCGTTGTCTGGAATTGGAAACGAACCACAATTGTCAATCCTGGCGATGTCCATCGAATATCGGAGCATTGGCACGTCCAACATCGGTAGATGTTCTTTTTGTAGCTTATTTCTGTGACATGTTCCACCGATACCGTCGCAGGCGCCTTTGCCATGAGAAGTACCGAAAAAATATCATATGATATGACTTCAAGATCGTGTGCGTGGTGGCACAAGTCGATGCAGTTAATTTCTCTTAGCTATCGCTACGAACGCGGCTGGTAGTGGAAGACCCGATGGAGCAAAATAAACGAAATATATTATCAGTGGCAAGAGTGCCATCACACATTTAAGCCATCACACAGTCATACAACGAACAGCCTCACAAGCTGCCGGTCCATTTAAGGCTCACCCGGGTCAACCAGCCGGGACGGGAACCTCTGGCCCCGTCACACCTTCCGGTAGCTGCTGGGGGAGAGATGGATTCCGTCCCGGGTAGCCATTTCCCCACTCCGCCACCACTAGAGGACGGGATCTGTTCCCCTTCTTCTTGGTGAGCGTCTTGCCAAGGGAAGTGAATGTGGAGGTGCTGTTCTGATCGTGACCGATAGAAAGAGTCGCCTCACTTCAGTGTCTATTGAGTGCACACACAGTCTCGGCAGTGCCGGCACGGCGCTCCGCCCTTGGCACTAGTCTGCACGCGTCTGGCCGGCCCCGCACCGACTGGGCCGGCCAGGTCACAGGTCACGTGACCGAGCCTCAGCATAGCGCCTTCTAACCAAACACCTCCCCCTGAGTTATATATCAACCACTTAATAAGCTAATTGACTGAGCCAGCTGATAGTGACAAATCTCATAGCTAATGAGCTAATAATAAGCTAATCCAATAAGCTGATTATTCCAATCCTATTGAACCTATTGATCCTATTGATGATTCCACCTAATCCAAATGACTGAGGCGGCTGATAGGGGCAAGCCAATCTTGTTGGGCAACAAAAGTAATAATCCCGCACACAACTCGGTGCAAAATTAACCAAAGAAACGGTGTCACGCATAAGAAGCAAATCACACCCAAACACATACCCGACCCCCTCCCAGTCGATTACGCATACGACTTCTTTGAGGGATCGACGACGAGACGGTCGGGTTCTCTCCGCTGGCGTTGGCTACGACGCGGTGAAACCCGAGATGAATTATTCGATGGCGCTTGATCAGCGAAACTGACACGCTTTGGCGGTGATGGGGGCGCCGGGAGAGCCGGTAGGGGGCGCTCCGGAGGTGAGGCAGCTACAGTAGGTGGCGGGATGGCACCGTCGGGCGTCAGCAGCGGCTTGCCAGTGGTCTTGGCGGTGTTCTCGCTGAGGGGGGTTGGTGGGCAGCATGGTCGTAGGAACCGGCGATTTCGCCAGAGGATACGGCCGCTCGGCAACTTCGTGAGGTATGTGCGTCGGTGTCCGATAGCCACAACTACCCCTGTCCGATCCCAAAGGCCAGTGCGGGGGTCCCGGATGCAGACGTGAGCGCCGACACGTAGTGGAGCCAGCGGCTTCGATGTGGAATCATATCGCTCCCTTTACTGCTTCACGACTGGCGTGAGCAGCCTTGTCTAGCTCGTCCGCAGCTTGTCGCCACCTGGGTGAGAAAGCAGTGTGGTGCATGGGCACGACTGCCCTTATTGGATGGCCGTACAGGTGTTCGGCGGGCGATCGTCCATCAGCCCGCGGTGTGTTCCGTAATTCCAGAAGTGCTTGTGCGAACTCGTCGTTGTCAGTGTCGCCGCCAGGGCAGCACTTCTGCACTAGGCGTTTGACAGCTTTTACAGCCGCCTCCGCATGCCCGTTTGACTGGGGATAGTGCGGGGATGACACACGGTGCTCGACGGCCCATCTCTTTAGGAAATCGCGCGTGTAGCGCGCCGTAAAGGCTGGACCGCCATCAGATTTGAGGCAGTTTGGGACTCCAGTGGCTGCGAACACTTTCCGTAGAGTTCGGACAAGTGTTTTGGCAGTGGCCTCTCTACCGCATGACACCGCGATCGGCCACCCAGAAAGTCTATCCGCGCATATGAGGAATGACTTCCCTGCATACGAAAAGAAATCTGCGGATAGAGTTTCAAAAACTCGCGAAGGTTCCGGGTCACTTTCCAATGGCTCCTTTTGTTGGGCTGGAAGATATTTCCGGCATGCTGCGCATGCAGACACGGTATTCTGCACATCCTGGCTGAGACCGGGCCAGTAAACGGTCTGTCGAGCGCGGCGCTTGGTTCTTTCCACGCCCTGATGACTGGCGTGCAGCCGCTTCAGCATGTCACGCCGAAGGGCCCGTGGGATCAGCAGCCGTGATCCACACAAGATGATACCGTCGTCGATGGAGAGGCTATCACGCACCGACCAATACGGCTGCAGTCCTGACGGCAGGTCCGTTTTGTGGTCGGGGAATCCATCCTTGATAACTTGTGTGAGGGCCCGGTAGTCGTCGTCGTTCTGAGCGGCTGAGCGGATTTCTTCGATCATCAAATCCGGTACAGGTGGCGGACTGCCGGTGTCGTTCAACTCCCGAACGCTGGCCAGAAGGACGCTCCGGATCTGGTGATGTACGTCGTATTCAGCTTCTTCGTCTTCCTCAGTTGGGTCAGTCACGGGCGCCCGGGACAGAGCGTCCGGGATGCAGTGCGATTTCCCAGACTTCCATACTGCTGTGAAGTGGTAAGGCACCAGCTTCTCTCGCAGCCTGAGGAGCCGAGGGTTTTCTGTCTGAGCAAGCGACTTCTGGTTGAGGACCGGAACTAAAGGCCTATGGTCAATGATCAGGTCAAAGCCCTTCAGGCCGGCCAGATATGTGTGGAGCTTCTTACAAGCCCACGTAATGGCCAACATCTCCAGTTCAATAACTGCATATCTGGACTCCACTTCTGTAACGAACCGAGAGCCGCACTGGATTAGACGCCAGTGGCCATCTTGGAGCTGTAGAAGGGCATATGCCAGGCCATGCAGACGAGTAGCGTCGGTATGGAGTGCAGTGGGCAGGCCGGGCTCGAAGAAAGCCAGAACAGGTGGCTTCACCAGCGAGGCCTTCACCGCTTCGAACGCCGCCTGGTGAGCCTCGGTCCAGCACCACTCGTTCTGAGGTCGCAGAAGGTCACGCAGCGGGCCTGCTGTACTGGCAGTCTCGGTCGAGAACGAGCCGAGCTGATTGACCAGGCCCATGAAGCTGCGCAAATCCGTCAGGTTCTGCGGCGTGGGAAAATCTGTGATTGCGCTCAGCTTGCGTTTGTCCACAGTGTAGCCGTCAGCGCTGATGTGGTAGCCGCAGTAATCTATGTCTGACTGGGCGAATTGCAGCTTCCGAGGGTTGAGGGTGATTCCATGCTGAGCGCATCTCTCCAGAATGGTAATCACATGCTGTAGATGAGACGAGTAATCTGCATCGTAAGCAAGAATGTCGTCCGTGAGCTTGCATGTCCTCGGTATGCCGGCGAGTGCAAGGTCACCGCGACGATTATATTCGTCTCCAGATGAGCACAGACCTTGGGGCGCTCTCTTGAACTTATATCGCCCCCAGGGCGAAAGAAAGCATGTGAGATCCTGCGAGTCCCTTGCGATTGACAGTTGCATATAGCCGTTCTTTGCGTCCATCTTCGTGAAGAACTTGCTGTCCTTATTGATGCCAGTGACAAGGTCCTGCGCTGACGGGGCAGGATGAACGCCACGTCGAACGTGCTTGTTGAGCATCGTAAGATCGACGCATAAACGGACGTCCACTGGACCACCGTCAGTGCCTTCAGCAGGCTTCTTCGGCACGGGAACGAGTGGGTGTACCCATGGCGTGGGGTACGTGACCTCCTCTATGATGTCATCCCTCACAAAGTCGTCCAGCTGCTTTTTAATCTTGTCCCGCCATGCGTAGGGTATGGAGCGAGCGGATGTGATGGCGAATGGAACGGCGTCATCGTTCAAATCAATCTTCATAGGACCACCTACCATCTCACGCAGGGGTCGATCCATGTCAAAGACCTCAGGGAAGGCGGCCTTCAGCATGTTCAGGTGCTCCTCTTTGACAGCTGAAGAGGGTTCGCCTTGTTCAGGAAGCCAAACGGGGTACTTATCTTGCCTCGACCCGACTGGCACGGATGACGAGCGTCTTCCCTGTCCCTCAGGCGGCGTCTCCTTCTTGACCTTGCTGTTGAAGGAGATGGAGGCTGAGTAGGGCGCAGCTGATGTTGACCGGTGGGATCTGACTGTTTTCTGACTGTATGAGTCCTCCATGCTGTGCGTTGGCAGAGACTGGCTCTGTTTCGCGCCTCTGTTGAAGGCGTTGTCGTCCCCGTTGCTTCCCTTACTGACGTCCAGCTGAGGGTGAGCACTTGCTCGCCTGATCTGTCGTGGGAAGTCGGTCGGTAACAGACGAAGCGCGACACAGTGGAACCACGATAGCAGCGCGCCGTTGACATGGGGAACCACACAGACTGTGACAGCTGACACAGTTTCTTCGCCCAGTGTCAGGGAACACTGGAACGTGCCTCGACAGTGCAGTTCTTCTCCTGCAGCTCCAAATAAGCGGTCCGAGGGAGGCTTCAAGGCGTGGAGATCTACCCCGATCCTGTTGGCTTCATCGAGGCCCATGGCACAAATCTCTGCTCCCGAGTCTGGAATCCAGGATACAACAGCATTTCCTTGGTCATGTTGTACCTGTATATCCACCTTCGGTGTGCGGCGCGCAGTTAAGCCTTGGACACGTATGCCGTGCAGGCGCGTGCTTCCCGGGGACGGTGAGCGCTCCCGCCGCCTCCCTCTGTCAGGCTGAGGAGGCCGGGTAGACACCTCGGGAGGATCCCTTCTGTTGCTCGAGCTGTTGGCATGGGATCGACGCCGGCGACAGACGGAGGAAAAATGTCCTACGGTATCGCACGCTGCACACCTCTGGTCTCGGGCTGGGCAGGTCGATAGCAGCTCCGGAGGATGCCAATTACCGCCACAGTAGCCACAGCGCTTGCCCACTGGGGCGGCGTTCCTGTTGTGGCTGGGCTGGCGTGCACGCCGGTAGGCTGATACAGCGCTGATGTGATCCGAAGCGATGGCGGATGCGTTGGACTGAGCGGTTTCACGCGCCCGGCAGATGTCAACAGTCCGTGTGAAATTCAGATTTTTCTCCGCCAGTAAAACTTGGACGGTCGCCTCGTCACGCAACCCCGTGATAATACGGTCGCGAAGGCGATCTTCTGAGCAGTGAGTGCAGAAATCGCAAAATTGCGATATTTCTTTCAGGGCTATCAAGAAATCGTCAAAACTTTCATCAGACGCCTGGTTTCGCTGGAAGAAATCTCGGCGGTCTAGAATCACATTGCGCTGGCTTCTCAGGTAAGTCTCCATGGCTGACACAACCTCGTGCAGGCTGGCCGTTTCCAAAACATCAAGTCCATGCTTGATGACGCGATGCCACTCGTCGTCCACCAGTGAGTACAGCATTGCCCGCTGTTCAACTGTGGAGAGCTGATCGACTCCAGTCAACATGATGTACCCCTGCACCCGTTCACGCCAAGTAGAAAATTCCCGAAGACTGGCACCGCCAGACAGGTGTGGCACCGGTGTCGCTGTAGCGGGCAGTCTCGGGCGTGGTGCAGGTGCTGCATTTTGATGTCCGTCTGCTGTTATAGGAAGAGATGTGGAAGCCTGTGCCGTAGCTAAAGCTTCCAGTCGCTCTTCCCGCTGGTTGGCTATCTCTACCTGCTGACGTACAAGCTCAGTCAGGCTGCTGACCGCGGCCGTGAGGCTTTCCATTGCTACTGAAAGAAAAGCAACAGCCAGCACCGAGAATCGAACCAGGGTCTCACTCGCAGTACTGGTCAAGCGCTCCGCGCTCCAGACCACTCGGCTACTGCAGGCGGGTGTCGGGCGAGTGTTAGGTCGAAGTAGATCAGCGATCCTCAACAGCTGACGCGCAATCAGGGGATGACGTCACCCTAGAGAACACGGCAGACGGGCGTTGCGCACAGAGTCCACATGTTAGGCACACAATTCACCGATTAAATCACTTGGAGCCAATATGTAGATCACAGAAACCAACCGACCGCGCCATGTTCTGATCGTGACCGATAGAAAGAGTCGCCTCACTTCAGTGTCTATTGAGTGCACACACAGTCTCGGCAGTGCCGGCACGGCGCTCCGCCCTTGGCACTAGTCTGCACGCGTCTGGCCGGCCCCGCACCGACTGGGCCGGCCAGGTCACAGGTCACGTGACCGAGCCTCAGCATAGCGCCTTCTAACCAAACAGGTGCCAACCGCCTCCTTGGTGATACGATCCGGCTTGTATGACGCCGTTTGCTCCCAGCGAAGCATCAGGTCGTGGGCGAGGCGCGGCAGGGGTCCCAGCACCACCAACGAAGAGCTCACTGCGCCTGCTCTTTCGATGACGTTGGAGATTTTTGCCTTCGGGCGCTCCTCCTCAGCCGCCGCGTCCAATAAGACGTTGCGACCGGTCTCCCGCTGGTAGCCGGGGTTTCCGCTGAGCCCCAAGATGAGAGTCCCGAGCGAGAGGCCGATCGCATCAGCTGCCGTCCTCCACGCCGCCACGTGTTCGGGCAGTGAGCTGGCCAGCCGCTGCCAGGTTTCCCCTACTCTGGATCGGTTGAGGATTAAATCCTCACCCCTGGCTGAGAGCTGAGAGGCCTTTGCGATCGAACACCCCAGCAGTAGGCGAATCTTGTCCTCGTTTGGCCGGTCTCGCTTGGCCACGGGGTCGAAATCCCCCGTCAGCCGGGCGCCTGACGCCTGCTCGGGACGGTGCTACCTCCTGGGCTCCTGAAGGCCGCTGCTGTGCCTCTGGTCATCTCTCTATAGCCTCATCGTGGAGCTCCAGGACCTCGTCCATCATGACCAGGAGTTCTGCCGTGAAAATCAAACGTCAAGATCAAATAAGAAAATATCACTTCTTACACAATAATTAATACAAGATTATCCTACCCCACATTAATGTTACATTTCAGATATTTATGCACAACACTGAGCACTCTAGATATTTAGGATTTTATGTTCTTATCGACACCAGGTATGCATTAAGCATAACTTGTTCACTCCATAAACCGAACAACATCCATCCGCGGTAAAGGCAAGGGCTAGCTGCCTCGGATATAACTATTGCTTCCACTATGTCCCCAGCTGTAGTCCCAAGGCAAAGCTATACCGAAGAGGTCTGGGCATTTTCTTTTCCACATGACCAAAGAATTGCTCAGCTGGGCAGAGGAGGTCTGCCTCGCACGACTTCGCATTGGTCACACATTTGCAGCCCATGGACATTTCTTTTCTGCTACAGAACCAAGCCGGTGTAGCCACTGTGGAAGCAGGCTTACTGTACAGCATGTACTAACTGACATAGGATGTAACGGACTAAGAACTCTGCGTGCTCGATTCTTTCCGCCGATGTCCCTTGCAAATTTGATAGGAGACAGACCAGCTGTTGAGTTCTCAATAGTCTTATTATATTTGACAGAGATCGGATTTGATATTGTATACAATCCTCACCGAGTAACACAAGCGCAACAGAACTAAGCATGTATAAATGAAGTAGCTCTGCTTTTAGCTATCCTCACATAGGATAACATTGAAGACTTGGATTTTAAGGATTGATTAAATTGTATAGTCAGGCGCGCTAAATGGCCCTGGCAGCTGAAGCGCCCTTAAACTCCAACACACACACACACGGGCAGAGAGCACGTTCTTCTCGACGCAAGGCTTTTTTAAGTGCGGAATTCGGCCCCAGCCTAAGGTTTTGAAGGGGGCAATTTATTAAAGCCTCAATGCCTTCTAGAGCACCAACGCCTCCAACCAACGCCTGTGGGGTGGGGGGGGTTGTGGTGATATATTTTCTTCTGATGTACAATGCCAGCTTTGAAAAAGTTGATAAACTCTGACAGTGAGCTAGCTCATTTATTCGATAGACCGAAAGATAACCACCCCCAGAAGGATTATCAAACAAGTTACCTTCAAAATAAAGTTAAATAAGGTGGGCTTCGTTAGATTTTTTTAATGACAGGCATTGCGCATCTGGATCTCCACATATACTCAGAACCGTCATTTGAGTACCGTTATTTGTGTTTTATTGCCTGATTTGCATATCCACGTCTCATCAAGCAGTGTGCCCGGTGGGGGTCAGAGAGGTGGCTGGGATGACCAGTGGTGTCTCTGGTCAGCAAAGCCACCGCCGCTGTGACCCAGTGCTCGACCTGGGCGCAAGCTAGGACCTGGAAAATTTAGAATTACTGTCCCAGTGGAAACTTCAGTCTGCCCCAGCAACAGAAATGGTCTGCCCCAGCAACAGAAATGGTCTGCCCCAGCAACAGAAATGGTCTGCCCCTAGCAACAGAAATGGTCTGCCCCAGCAACAGAAATGGTCTGCCCCAGCAACAGAAATGGTCTGCCCCAGCAACAGAAATGGTCTGCCTCAATGGGGACAGGTTTTAAGCTGCTGCAAACACCTCGTCAAGTCGCTGACCATTCTTACAATCTGGATATCCTATAGGTTGTAGACAGGATATTTGTAGGGCGTAGAGTGCCTGCTTTAGAAAGCCGTTTAAAAGTATGAATTCTATGGCATTGCCCAAGTTCCAAGCTCTCCACTTTCCCCCAATATTGTTTCCCAGACATTTAAGTCCCTGTGGTTGGGCAAGGCAAGCAATTCGCTCAAGTTAGGAGTTTTTACAACATCTAGATTGTTTATTCTCCTAATTTTACACTGAATGAAATTAGAAGGTATATTCTGCAAACAAAATATTTTCATATGCCGTTCCTGAAAATTGCGAACAATATCAGGGGGGAAAGGGAGGAGTTCTGTGGCCAAGAGTTCCCAAAAGTACCGGATAATGGGAACGATGACCCATAATTGGGAATGTTTTTTTCCAAAAAAGGCTGTAAAAATAGGAACGCAGATGTAGTACTTCAATGCTGTGATGTCATGGTGTTGTTGTATTTCTAGTCATTAATCATTGAAATTAATTAATTAAACCACTAATGAATTCCCTTGAATGAACGTCTTAACGTGCAATTATTGTAAACGGCCAGTTTATTTGCAATAGATACTATTTTTAAGTCATTAGAACCCTAGAAAATACAGCAACACCGTAGCATCACAGCATTGAAGTGCTACCACATGCTCTACCATTTCTGACATGCGTTTCTATTTTTGGAGGGAGCTTTCCAAATCTTGGGGCTATTCGACGCACCAACTACCAGGGTTATCTGACGTTTCCCAATCGTCGGTCATTATTTCCATGATTGGGTACGTAGCTATTTTTGAGAACTCTGGCCACAGTCTCCCCCACTGATATTGTATGCAAGTTTCAGGAATGATATATATGAATATAAGGTTGGGAGATTGTTTTCTTATTTTATCCAGTGTAAACTTACAGATGGAGAAAAATGTAGTAGGTTAAGCGGGTAAATGTAGGCACCCTTTTCCGTGCAAATCTATTCTACTGACCTGCAAAAAATACAATTGACTTGCTTCATTCACCCACTATTCTGGGTCAGTTTACCGGCTTCGTATTTATTGATACCCATGTGTGTTTATCGGATGTATCAGTTTACACTTTTTACTTACTTAACACATTTGGTCAACACACAGAAAAGAGTGTTTTATGGAAAAGCTGTTTAAACAAGCGCTTTTGTATTCTAGGGAGGTGTACAAACATTACGCATCCAGCTTTGCCCCTCAGGGGACCGATCTTCATTTGCCGGATTCGTCCGGCAAGTAAAGATTGGAGCAACGGGGTGTGACGCGCCCGGGGCCCCAGTCAGCCTTGGGAGGCACTTTGTCGCATCGCTGCGGATACATCTTTTCTAGCCTCCGACGGCCGCCGCCTCTTCCGACTTCCCTCGGTTAGAGTCGGCGTCTGTCGTCGGTGGCTCTGGTGATGAGGTCCGCGGCGATGCTGATGATTGCCTTACGGGCCCTTCGTTACCTGGTCGGTAACCGTATTGGATCGGGTCAGATCTGTCCTGCACCTCCCAGTATGTAGCTCCTGTTTGTTTTTGTTTTCTTATTTTGTTGATTATTTTTAGTTCCTGTCCTCTTTTTATGCTTCAGTTATCGGTCCCACAGTTATTTGCCTTCTTCGGCTTTTTATGGGTGTAAGGCGCCCACTCGAGGCCTATCTCGAGCCCCGGCGACGAGGTTGACGGGATCCTGGGGGGTTGAGGTCCCCCTCGGGCGGGTCAGTCCCGAGGGCTCCAACACGCCCCCTTTGGCCCAGATATCTCGATCCAACCGGGGGTAAGCCGCCCGTAGGCTGCCGCGGGCGGCCTAGCTACGCGGCAGTGTCTACTGGCACTGCCGCTCGGTCCAGCTGAGCAGGGGGGATTATGTTTCGGGCGTGCGGCGCGGCGCCCTTCGCGGTGGGAACTGTTATAGTTCTTGCCGGGCGCGACGCGGGCCGGGGTTTCGGAAACCGTCGTTTTCGAGACCCCGACCTTTGCGCGCGCCTGGTGGATCGCAGTCTCCGCTGCGTGAGGGCTGCCGCGTTTTGCTTCGCCCCGACTCATGGCCCTGCCGGCACACTGGGCTGATGGCGTCAAGGGGGTGGGTGCGTTCTGATCGGAGGGGTTGTGTGAGTACCTCTCGCCCCTCTGAGACGGGTGCACCTGCCCCCGTAGGCACTGTACCAGCCCCCCGGGCCCAGCTATTGACAGCTGGCAACCCGGGGGGCCGAAGGTAAATTCACATATCATGGCATCTCAAACCTCTGCTGACTCTGCCTCGACTCCACGGACTCCGACCCTTGTTATGAACTCGACTAGCCCTATGTCGCCGTCTGACACTGCTGCCGTAATGAACCGTATCGATGCTAGACCCCCGCGCGAACCAGGCCAGATCAGCTTACGCCTTCGACTCTTGTTATCTCCATTGAAGACAGGACAGTAAAGCTGAACCCGTTTCAGCTCTATAAGGCACTAGAAAAGTTCAATCCGAAACGGACATACCGACACCCAGATGGTAAAATCGAGATCGAACTGCAAAACGAATGTGATGCAAAAAAGTTGCTGTCAACAGTTTCCCTCGAGGTCCGGACAGTCAATAGATACCTATCGGTCTCCATCAGGGTATCACCCCACGCTACAAAGAATAGCTGTAGAGGTGTGGTCAGCTGTTGGGACTTGCGTGATGTACCAGAAGAGGAAGTTCTTGTTGGCCTGAAAGAGCAGGGAGTAACTGAGGTGAAAAGGCTGCTGAGGAAAGGTGAGGATCAGAGGCCTGACACCGGAACCTTCCTTCTCCACTTTGTGGGAAAGACCTTGCCAGAAAAGGTACGCGTGGGATGGATTGTGTTAAAGGTCCGACCTTATGTACCTAATCCCGTCAGGTGCTACAGATGCCAGGAGTTTGGTCATATCGCGAGTAAGTGTAAGGGAGAGGAGCGCTGCGCAAGGTGTGCGGACCCCGGACATAAGTCCTCAGCATGTGAAGCCGCATCACCGAAGTGCGCTGGATGCGGAGAGAAACACGAAGCGTGGAGTCGTTTCTGCCCCAAGCTGGCTGAGGCAAAACATATCCAAACAAACCGGACCGGACAGGCTACCAAGCCGGCTAGGAAATACTCCATCACACCGCAAACGACAACATCCACAGATGCCTCTTACCGAGACACTGTGGTCCTTAACCTTCTCCAACCTCCACCTACCAATCAGAACACACCTACGCACGCGACCTCGACCCAGTCGAACAACACAACCCATCTTAACCTAGACTCGAGAGTCGACGAACTCATGCAACTCTCGCTCTGCGAAATCCTGACAGCTCTGAGCAGCCTCTTGCCCCACTTTCTACGAACTTATCACAACGCTGCTACGTCTGCTGTAGAAACGGATGAGAAAGCCGTCCAAACATCACCCGAGGTCAGAGATGCCACAGTAGGCGTTAGTTCATCAGACCTAGCAACCTTCCATAGCCAGATTATCCCGGAGACGAACGAGAGTAGTCATGACGAAACCCGACAAGAACCTCAGAACAAGCGAGCAAGGGAAGATTCGCCCACAGAGTTTCCCTCTCACACTTGTAAAATTTCGAGCAATCTGCCTCAAATAGCCACCCCTAAATCATCTGACGAGTCGTGTGCTGGAGCCAAGCGTGCCCGCGTAAAACTGAGACGTGTGGATGATATGAACCGACTAGAATGTCCTCAAATTGAAGATGCCCCAGTAGCATCTCCAACCATGACCACTCTCGCAATGAGTGAAAATCCCTCGGAAGAGGCAAGCTCTAAGGAATCAGTAGCTAGCTCAGCACACTCAGCAGCAAACCAAACAGATGACTCCATGCCACCGCCCTCGACCCCACCACCTCGCGCACCACCACCTGGTTTTCCAGTCGCACAGCCCAGCCCTCAGCATGAGGCAGTTTTCCGAAGTTATCTGCAGGTAAAACCGAGACACTCCGATTCCACATACACAAGCCAAAGTCGAGAGCGAGGGCGATCACACTCATACTCTTCAGACCCAACTGGGAGATTCCGTTCCCATTCTCGAGAACCAGGGAATGCAAGACGTCCACTCTCTAGAGACCGAGCTCAGCTGGCTCGGGAACGAGAGGCAAGCACACGATATGAGGGCATGCTATCAGGAGGATTTCCCTTCCAGGGACCAAGTAGATTCCAATGAAGAGTTTATTATTTAAGTCCAGACTAGTCTTATCACTTATCACCATCTTTAGTAGCATGACCCACATTTTACAATGGAACATGCGTGGTTTTAGAGCCAATCAAACTGAACTGCAGACTCTAGCTGCCTCCAAAACCCCTGCACTCATATGTCTTCAAGAAACAAAGCTGAAACAGGAGCACTCCTGCCAATTACACAATTATAAAACATATCGTTATGATCTTCCTTCAGCAACAATAGCACATGGCGGTGTTGCCATCCTGGTACACTACAGCGTGCCATCATATTCTTTCAATCTTAGAACTAGTCTCCAAGCGGTGGCAGCAACTGTCGATTTCGGAAACATGAAACTTACCTGTATATCAATTTATCTACCCCCTGATGAAGACCTTCCGGTGGATGCATTAAATGATCTGATCCGCCAGCTGCCAAGAAATTTCGTTTTATTAGGAGACTACAATGCTTACAACACAGTATGGGGCTGTTCGCGCTCAAACAGAAGAGGCAGACGCCTAGAGGACGTTATATTGCGTAATAACATATGTAATTTGAACACTGGACTTCCTACACACATCGCACTACCGTCTGGAAACACGTCCGCTATTGATCTTTCTCTTTGTTCTTCGAATCTAGCTGACCGTTTTAGGTGGAGAACCCACTCACATCCGTGTGGTAGTGACCACTATCCTATCTAGCTCTGGGCGGATACGCCCCATCCAGGAAGGAGAACTCCTCAGTGGAACATTCGGAAAGCCGACTGGGAAAGTTTCACAGCCGATTGTCATTTCGACATTGATCCAGACGGGGGTAGCACTGCGACAGAGCTTGACGAGGAAATACGTTATCATATAATGTCATCTGCTAGTTCTTACATTCCAAAGACTTCTATCCTCCCCAGACACATACCGGTCCCGTGGTGGACTGAGGATTGCAAACATTCCATTAGGAAAAAACGTCGCTGTTTTCGTATTTTCGAGAAAAGACCAACAATGAACAATTTAATCCAGTACCGCAAAGCAAAAGCTCAAGTCAAGCGAACAGTTAAGGAGGCCAAGGAAAGGTCTTGGAATGCCTACATAAGTACTATAAATCGTCTGACACCTCTCAGCACAATATGGAGACGCATCAATAGGATATCCGGACGTAGTGCAGCAATGCCATCTCCTGTTTTGACTCTTGGAAATGCCATCGTAACCGATCCCACTGAAGTAGCAAATGCAATGGCGACAACTTGGGCGGACAGGTGGCAACTTGGCACGAGCGATAGGCGATTTATTAGACACAAGGAAGTAAGTGAATTGACACCTGTATGCTTCGACTCGTTGGAAATAATCCCTTTCAACGATTGTTTCACATTCAATGAGCTTAGAGACGCTTTGGCTCAAACCAAAAACACTGCACCAGGACCAGACCTCATCCACAATGCAATGTTGAAAAACCTCAGTGTACAATGTCTGAAATCACTGCTCAACTTTTACAATCACATCTGGACGTCACACGATTTTCCGGAGGGATGGAAACAAGCGATCGTAGTCCCAGCATTGAAACCGGAAAAACCTGGCCATGATCCTCTGCACTACCGACCTATTGCACTTACATCATGTCTATGCAAGCTCTTCGAGCGAATGGTTAACAGGCGTCTTGTTTGGTTTCTTGAAAATACTGGTTTCTTTTCCGAGTATCAATGTGGGTTTCGAGCTGGTCGTTCCACCACGGGCCACTTGGTATCACTCGATACATCAATTCGTTCCTCGTTTGCAGCAAAGCAGCACACAGTGGCAGTGTTTTTCGACATAGAAAAAGCGTACGATACGGCGTGGCGACACGCAATCTTGAAAAAAACTGCGAGAGGCAGGCATTGTGGGCCACATGGGCCACTTTCTTAATAACTTTATTAAGGAACGCTTCTTTAGTGTTAGAGTGGGAAACTCGCACTCCCACAAGTTTCGACAAATGAGTGGCACACCACAAGGTAGTATTTTAAGCGTGACCATGTTCGGCGTATTAATTAATGACATCTGTAGTGTCTTACCATCAAATATCGAGCGTTCTTTATTCGTTGACGACTTTGCGATATGGATCTCGACCTCTACGTCGATATCCGCTCAAAGACTATTGCAGCTGAGCATTGACCGCCTCACTGAATGGAGCATCTTAAACGGATTTAAGTTCTCAACAAATAAAACTACATGTGTTCATTTCTGTAGACGTAATAGATACTGTCCAGAGATCAACCTCCACTTGTATAGCAACCGAATTCCAGTAGCAGCAGAGACAAAGTTCCTTGGAGTTACTTTTGACAAGCGTCTGACCTACACCTCCCACATTCGCAGTGTTAGAAACAAGTGTATGAAACGTATAAACATTCTGAAAATGGTGTCACGTACTTCGTATGGCGCTGACAGAAGCTCGCTTTTACGCCTTTACCATGCCCTCATCAGATCTGTTTTGGACTACGCTAGTGTTGTTTATGACGGAGCGCTAACCAGCGTCAAGCAGCCGCTGGACGCGGTACATCATGCATGCATCAGAGTGGCGACAGGCGCATTTCGCACATCTCGTAGAGCGAGTTTACTCGTAGACGCAAATGAGCCCCCTCTGGACCTCAGACGCAAGCGACTTACATTGCTGTACGCCAGTAAAATGAAGCAGTACCCAAAACATCCCACACACAAATGGTTATTTGATCCATCCGTGACAGACCTGTTCTCATCTACCCGCCCGAGTTCCTCCCAGGCATTGTGTATGCGAGTGTTGCGGTGGTTAGACGGGTCCGGAATATCGTTAAGAAATGTCGCAAAGATACGATCGCAGAAATTTGAGCCCTGGCGCAACGTATCCATCAAATGTGACCAAGAGCTTCTCGCACTAGGGAAGTCTACGACCCAACCAACGATATTGCAGCAATCCGCACTTGAAAAGATTGCATCATACACAGGTTACTCTGTCTTCTATACCGACGGCTCCAAAAGCATCTCAGGTGCTGGATGTGCTTTCGTGGGGAGAGACGTAAGGCGAAGTTTCAGCCTCCCGACATCGGTATCAGTTTTTACCACCGAACTATGTGCTATTATTCAAGTCTTACGACACATTCTCCGAGATCCTGATGGACAATTTTTAATCGTTACAGACTCCGCTAGTTCCCTAGCTGCACTCCAGTCTAGTCATCCCCCAAAATCCTGGCTGGTGCCCACCATCCGGAGGCTTCTGAATACCGCTTCTTCTACCGGGGCCAGGATACAGTTTTTATGGGTCCCTAGTCATGTGGGAATACCCGGTAATGAGAGAGCTGATTTAGCTGCCAGATCGGCGTCTGAGACTGCACGAGTTGGGGCATTTAGAGTTCCAGCATCTGATGTAAAGGCACAGATTAACAGTCTCCTCAAAACTGAGTGGCAAACCAAATGGGATAGTGAGTCGGCCTGCGCCTTAAAACAACTCAAGCCAATCATAGAACCATGGGAGTCGAGTAACAGGCGGAGTAGGAGGGAGGAGGTCTGCCTCGCACGACTTCGCATTGGTCACACATTTGCAACCCATGGACATTTCTTTTCTGCTACAGAACCAAGCCGGTGTAGCCACTGTCGAAGCAGGCTTACCGTACAGCATGTACTAACTGACATAGGATGTAACGGACTGAGAACTCTGCGTGCTCGATTCTTTCCGCCGATGTCCCTTGCAAATGTGATAGGAGACAGACCAGCTGTTGAGTTCTCAATAGTCTTATTATATTTGACAGAGATCGGATTTGATATTGTATACAATCCTCACCGAGTGACACAAGCGCAACAGAACTAAGCATGTATAAATGAAGTAGCTCTGCTTTTAGCTATCTTCATATAGGATAGCATTGAAGACTTAGATTTTATGGATTGATTAAATTGTATAGTCAGGCGCGCTAAATGGCCCTGGCAGCTGAAGCGCCCTTAAACTCCAACACACACACACACGCATCCAGCTTTGCAAAGACCAAAGAGTGATTGCAAGATTTCGCCAAGCGCAAAAACACCTAGATTTTGATCTGCTCTTTTTTCGGTAAGCCTTTTTGTCGATGGTTATGTCATGTGAAATGGTGCATCCTCGAACGTTCCGGAGGGTCAATATTTCAAGCCACAAGCCTTCTGTGTTAGCTATATAAAGATATTGATCGCTAACTCACAAGGCGTGCAACTTAAACTTTTGACCCTCCGCTGGAACATTCGAGGATGCACTATTCCGCATCGCATAGCCACCGACAACAAAATTGTAATGAAAAGGGGCCTATCTAAACTTGCCTTTCGGCGGTGCGCACAGTTTGGTGGCGACATACCCAGTTGTACAAACCCACGATTATATGTTATTTCCTTTCATTGTACAGTCATTCCGCTCCAAGTGTTCTCTGTCCCTTGGATCATCAGATTTCATACCATACACATATAATTACAGTAAGATCATCCATAAAGCATACACTCCCGAACAACAAAAAACATGAGCTCACCCCCAAACAAAAACCACGCCACAACTCCCGCCAAAGCGCCCCCGGCGCGGGGCCCCAAATTGAATCCGCAGAAACACACCAGTCACCACAATACACTGCACATAAGCGGCCAGAGATTAGATGCGCGGGGCGAATTCGAGAGCACCAGCACCACGTGGGGGAGGTATCGGAGTCAGCCTTTCTGGCGGGCGGGCGCGCGACGTAATTGGGTACAATTTGTTGATACAGGTGTAAGTCACCTGGTGGCGGTTGGTTACACCTGGTGGCAGATTCAGGGCTCCGCAGGCCAATAAAATCAGGGCCAGGGCCAATTTAGGCCAATAAAATTAAATGTATGCAACTTTTTTATATCTATTTCCCAAATGCAGTGCCACAACTCCCCACGTGATGGCATTGGGACCTCTCAGTGGGATCACATGCTTTTACCATTCTTTCAACAACATATTTACTCCCACAAAAAATACTCCGGAGTTGATGATGGTCGGAAGTCCCAGTGCAGCGTCGAAACTTGGCCGATCCCTGCGTCCCTTCTAATCAAAGCAGGGTCACGAACATACTGCCAGTGCCGGTACTGTAGGGAGAAATTTGGAGCTGGGGTTGAGGTACGTACATCAATCGGTGCTAAAATATAAGTAAAATCATGTAAAAACACCAATGTAGATAACATGTAAATCACTTGGCATGTAAAATCACAAACTGACTCTGATATCTACACCGGTTCGTAGCATATCTTCCCCACTGTATTGGGAAGCCTTGAGCCGTTTGTCGATGCGAAGCAGCACATTTTGCATCAACAGGCAGAGTGTCTTTCCAGAGTGATTTTCTGATTAAACACAAATTTCGTCATCGCCAGTGCGAGGAAGCTTTCGATATTGTTGTCTGTCTCCATCACTAACCCACCGTCCACCACTACACTGAGAAAAGTTTACTCCGAAAAACAGTGTTCCATTTGGGTTCAAAATGACTCCATCTAAGGGCGGCCAAAAACCCCTTTTTCGAGAGTTAATTACTTTTTTTTAGTTTCCAGTAGTTTAATTTTCGGGGTAACCTGAGCATTTTTTCGAGGCACCACTACACGGGGTGTTCTATTACGCATATAAAAGAGTACCGGTATGCCAGAATTAAGGGTAGCAAATTAGTGGAGTAACGTTACTCCCACAGAGTAGTGCCAAATTGACTCCAGTTTTCATTGAACTGGTTACTACCCCGGAGTAACCGAGCCATTACCCCTGAATCAGGAGTAATTCAAGCACCTTTTTACACCCTCCATTTTTCTTTGCGACTTTTTCACACACCAGAAATTTGATCGTATCATACAGCCTTTCAGGGGCGTATCCATTTTCGACGACCCTAAGCAACACACTGTGCACTAGACTTAATAACTACCTATTTGATGGCAGGTTTTCATGTTATATAGCGTCCATCAATTGACAATTAAATGCACAAACGCTGGTGCGCCCTATATAGCACAATGCATAACGCAAATACTACGATGGGTCAAGCATTTTACAGCAGGAAAATGAGTTTAGACTCACAAGTCATCCACTGAGGCAGAGATCAAACGCAATTAATAAACTTGTCATTTTATTGGTGAAAGAAACATTGAACCTCAACGGTTTATCCTTCATGTTATTTCTGCTTTACAGCAGAAACTCCTTTTCTTCTAAGGCTGACTGCTCTCCCCAGTATCTTTCCACAACTGACTAATTTATGTTTTGAAGTACTTCGATCAAAAACATGTTTTCTTTGCGCCTATTTCCTTGCTTATACTAGCCCTTTCTGAGTGGATTCTGCATCTCTTGGGCAATGCAAGAGCTAGATGAAGCTGTGGAAGGGTCAAACTTGTCAACATTTGCTCCTTGTCAACATTTGCTCTTGAATCTAGAGTTAGCAGGCCAATTTGGAAATTTTGGGCTCCCACTAGATAGTTTGTACCTGACATATTGACTTCACAATTTTTCGTAGAGGACATGGGAATGGCTCCATAAATAACATTTTCTTTTTACCTGACGCAGAAAGCTTCTGAAAATAATTGTCTCACTAGAGCTAGGTGTTAGTATCAATATGTTAGCAGGAAATTGGTTAAATGACTTCATTTGAAATGGTATACTGACAATACGAAGTAACAAATAGGCTATCACAATTTATATTTTGTTCACCCATATACGACTAAGATTTTGAATTCATCGGGATATTCATAAGATGACAGTACAGCATAGACATGTGCAACTGTAGGAATTATTCAATATTTGATTATAAATATTGATACAGGTTTAAGTAACTTGCTTTTGATCCAGGCATGAGTAACAGATGGAAAGCTAGAGCTTCATGCTTTTACATTCCTGATGTATGTCTAAAAGCCCATGTTTCAAAATTAATTATAAATGCATTTTCAAAAGCTGCTGGTGAATGAATAAGATTATGTTTCAGTGGAAAAAACTAGGTTTGTACTGAAAAAGGCTTATTTAACTTACAGAAAATTGATTTTGAAGTCCCAGTTCAGTTAAAGCCCGGAATGAGCCTGGGTGAAGCCCGTTATCAGCCCGGCATTGGCCTAAATCAGGCCTTCAGGCCTGGTCCAAGCCTGTGGGCCTGGGCCGGGCTTTTGCCCCGAGCCTAGAAAGTCCCACCTCTACTCTGCATGCAATGTGCTGCACCTGAACACATGTATGGAAGTAGCCAATTTTGTCCTATGCCTATGTGCAAGCTTTCCAAACTGGCCTGAGATGTCAGAATTTTCCCCAAATTATAGTTTCCTTCCATGGAGACAGAGCACCTAAATATAAGGGAAGGGCACCCATTCAAAGGGGTCATGTTCCACCTCCCATATTTTTTCAACCAGAAAAGGATCTGGGGATCCTTACACAGAAAGAATTGAAATTTGGCGGCCAAGGCTAACAGCAAGGCGAACCAGATTCTCAGGGTGATTAGGAAAACCTTTGACAACATAGACCAAGAGACATTGCCCTTATTATACAAGAGCCTTGTCAGACTCCTACTTGAGTATGGAAACCCCATTTGCAGCCCATTCTATAAGACAGAGCAGATCATGCTGGAGCAAGTGCAGTGCCAAGCACCTCGCCTGATACAGAATATACTACACCTACCTTACAAAGAAAGGTTGAGACACCTGTCACTGTTGCCTTCCCCCCTGTGCCAACAAAGGAGATGTGACCTGATATGGATGTACAACCTTAGAACTGGGCATACTGGACTGAGTAGAGACAAGTTCCTCCAGATGGCTCCTGACAATGCAACTAGAGGGCATGAGCTTTAGGTCTTCACACCAGAAGCTGGTCCAAGAGAACGGAGAAACCATTTCAGCATCAGAAGCATCAACAACTGCAACTCGCTACAAAGCTGGGTCATCAAGTCAGAAAGTACAAACTTGTTCAAAACCAGCCTTCATAAATACTGGAATCAGTTTTGTATGAAACTCTTTACTAAGCATATTCCATCTCCTAAGTACCCGAGCTCATCAAGGTAGGGACAACAGAGGCTTCGCCAGAAGCCTGAATGTTCCCGAAACCACGAGGTCAATGTCAGGTCAAGCTCAACAGTGATCTCCATGCAAGCCCCTGGGCCAAGACAGGCAAACGCTACCCAAAACCAGCGCCTTACCTTACCAAACAATTTCAGTCTAATAGTCACTATGGCCCACTGGCTCAGATTCTCCAACGAGCTCAGGAGATAACTGCATTTCAACATGCTCTTCCTCAGGAAAAGGAACCTGAGAGTGGCCAAGAATTGACCTTCTTGAGCCAGGACAGGTTGGATGGATCATTCAAGTTCCGAGACATGGTAAATGGGCAAAGCCCAGTGTGTTTCAAGCAGATTTTTTTAACTGGTTCAGGGTCTGAGCCTCTACAACTGGCACTGGAAAGAATTTCTAATTGTTAATTATTCTGACCCCAAAGAAGTTGCCCTAAGTATTCCCTCAGGACAAGGATAAACCAATGTGCGTGCAATCTAATCAAAACCTATCTGACTGAGGTACCTACCAGGTACCTACACTATCAGACTATACTCCATCAGGTGAGTGAATCAGGTTATAATCTGGTGAGACTAAGAATATTGATATGGGAAATCCAGCCGTGATAGGTACCTTGCCCGGCCTCTTACCTTTATAAGTACAGGTATGTTTGTCGAATCCCACTAAGCCCTTCGATACGTCAAAATCACATCAGAATATCAGAAACGAGCAGCGGGATATCTTCTTGATAAATTCAACAAATAAGGAAGCCCACTTCTATAGGTTCGAGATGATAATAACAAAAATAGATACCTTTGCCGACCGACTTGTGGTCTGTGGCGCGATTCCGGCTTTTCGCAAAATGGCTATTGTGTTGGCAGATCTGAAGAGTTCTGCTACTCCCTGGCGATATTAAATACTCCAAAAATTCAGCATTGATTACTCCTACTCCGCCTTCTCGCCCCGGCCCCTCAGATCAGGGAGTCCCCATTTGAGGCGTACGTGGACGACACAATTTAAGACAGTCCTCTTAATTGGAGTCCCATTGAAATTGACTGAAATGTAGAGAGTGCGCTGACTCTTTTGCACTCATCTCTCCGATAATCTGCGTTCCATGACTACATATTTTGTCTTTTGGTATGCTACTTTCCGGCGCATTAGTCTTCAGACCCCGGGTGGAGTAAACTTTTTTTCTCAGTGTAGTTCAAAAGCACTGCTCGACTGACGCAGGTGAACGTGGGCGGCGCCCTGCACCCTGCTGCTGCAGCAAAGCAGCCGCTCTAACTGGTCCTGAGCATCTGCTGCCAGCAGGTAGTCGATTAACCCGAGTTGATTTATATAGTGTACTTAGAGTAAGTAAACCACTTAGAAGCCGTTATTGTACAATTTGATTTAAATATTTCCGAGTTGGTCCCGTGTTAAACGCGTGCAGAGACATTAACTGCGCGTTGAGCGACTGAGCGGCGGCGAGGCGCAGCACCAGCGCCCCCTCGGCAACCGGGCGCGACGCGAGCGCCGCCAACGGAATCAGGTACTGAGACAGGCCGTGTTGAGGGGATTCAAGGAATCTTACTCCTCGCACGCGATTCGGTGTCATTGTCTATTTGCAGTGCGGCGAGAAAATGATAACACATGTAAAGACAGTATGCATTTGAATCTGCACAGCGAGTCGACCGCGTCTCCAATGCTTGATGTGTTTAACAGTATAAACCGCCGTTCGGGGTAGATAGACTTCCTGAAGCCTGAGTGGATCAGCCGAGACATCTGAACCCCGTAGAGGAGCATATTCTTCTTCTTTCATCTGGCTATGGTGGTGAAGTAGGCATGTCAGTGACGTCATGATGATGGTAGAGGTGGTAAACATAATGATAATCAGCCAAATATATATAGTTTTGAATGAGTTTAAACAGCCAAAATGCACTTCTTGGCCTTTAAAACTCATTCAAAATAATATCTATATTTGGCAGATTATGATCATTTCTACCACATCTACCATCGTTCTTTCATCTTTTGTCAACATTTTCTGTAGTCTGATAATCCTGACCCTTTTCTGCACGGTCGTTCACTGTTTTCACCGCTTTTACAAGCTAAAAGAAATATTAAGTTTTGTTTTGCCTCCTAACAATACTTCGAAAAAAACACTAAAACCAACCCTTATCGCATGAAAATTCGATGATATTTCGTTCGCGGAACGTTTTCAGATAGATATTTGAAATATAAATGTGTATTCCAAATATCGATCTGAAGACGTTCCGTGAACAAAATATCGAATTTTCATGGAATAAATGTTTGTTGTAGCGTTTTTTCGAAGTATTGTGAGGAGGCCGGACCAAACTTAATCTTTATTTTTTGAAAACAAAGGCTCGCATTGAATCAGTGCTGAGACAATTGGTTTTTACAAGCTCTTCCATTTCCTTTAGGTCCTTGTCATATTCCTACCTGTCCGGGTTCTTTTTTCAATCACAGATGAGTAACACCCAGAATGCGGAACAGCTTGTAGTTTCTGAGCCAGAGTTCTTGAAGTTTCATCTCCACTGTCAGCTTCTGGAACTCTGGCTTTCCAATAAGAAACTCCGTCGGTGGCTGGAAGGTGAGGATCCTCTTTGCCATCTTGATCTTGGTGGGCTGGTGTACCAGCCGTGCCTTTCGGGAATTCGGAGCGAGGCTCCAGCGAGAACATGGTCGATGCTTACACACGCTCTCAGCGCTTTGAACTTGTTGAGGTCCAGGAAAGGGTGCTCTGCCCCCAGGCTACTTCTGAGAAAGTACGATATGTAGATGCAGGTGAAAAATGCACAAAGTCGCCGCAGGTATTCCACCGTCACGGCGTCCATCTTTATCTGATCCGCGAATCTATACATACTCGTGGTGTATATACAAAAGTTCAGGAACCTCGCCTTGTGGCAGGCACCTTGATGGTAGAGGCTGCCCCCGGGCAGTGTCTCGCCAAGGAGAGAGCCGAGCTCCCTCTTCAGGAAAAGGAACAGTATTACAAGACTGAATACGTATGTGAGTCGATATTTCACTGATGGCCCAGCATAGGGTTCTACTAGAAAGAAGCACCAACGCCACCTTGCATTTCCATCACTAAAGCTTCACGCTATAATGGTTTGGCATGGGCGGGATCGGTAAGAGAAGGACATGAGTGTGTCATGTTGTTGTAATACAGTTGGTACAAAGACAATGTTTTGAGAGACTATGCTTCAAAGGGAAGCAGTGAAAATGGACGTTTTTATTTATTTTGATTCCTGGGGAGTGTAGTCTAAAACAGAACGTTTGGGATGCTGATATGAATATCTTGTCAGCAGTCTCTTCCTTTTCTTTTGGCTGAGGATGGTGCGGTAGCAGTCCAAAGCCTCCCCATTCCCGTAAAGCTGTCCTTCAAGAACCTTCCCGTTGACCTCAGGGGATGTGTCCAGCTCTGACCACATCTTCCTCATGTCGGACATCATCTTGTTTTCTGGTCCTAGGTCCTCTTCGAAGCAGTACCAGGACCCTTCGGCGGTCAGCTCCGCTACATGATGCCTGCAGTGTAAGTGCAGGACTCCTGACTGCCTGAGCCACTCCTCCAGTCTCTTTCACACCCCCTTGTGTAGGCCAGTAATGGAGGCTGTCGTATCGAAGCACATAGACCTGATGTGCTGCCTTATATTCCACAACAAAACAGAGTCTGTAATTGCCTCGAATTTCGAGAACGAATTTTTGCTTTTTACCTATTGTATAATGCTGATTCTGATGAAGGGCTGTGCCCGAAATCTAATCTCAGTGTTGTGGCTCTATTTTGCATCCAAAATTTTGCATCAGCCGTGAAACATATTGTCAACCTTTAGCACGCGCATTGACGGGGGGCGGGTACCCGCCCCCCCCTTCGGGTTTTTCTGAGAGAGCAGAAAAACGGCGGCGCATAGCGCCGCCGTACTTGGCATACCTTTTTCCTCATCATTTTTACAACTTCTGTGAAAATTTTAAGGTTAGGTCATCTCAGGTCAGGTCACCAGTACAGGTCAAGTGACCCGACCTCAAAAAAAGTTTAAGATAGCATAAGTCGGAGCAGGGTGAACTTATCCGATTGAAACTCATATCACATAACGGCCCCACCGAGTTCTCTAAAATACGTTCCGGTATTTTTGATATCGATGACCTAAGGTCAGGTACGAGGCATGACCTCTCCATTGGAAATACATGGGAAAATGGTTTTTACGGAATAACTCAGTTACGGATGGTGATAGAGCATTTATTTTAGCTGCATTAGACTCGCCTGGGCTTTGCGGTTCTAATGATATGCATTTTATATAATTTGACCCTGACCTGACCTCAGGTCAGGTCAAATCCTTGATTTGACCTAGCAAGGTCAAATTATATATCATTCGATTCGGCTTGCGAAGAGAATTCATACAGTTCAAGTCGTTTTGCTCTATCTTTACTTGTTCAGATGTAATGGCCGAAAAACTGAATTTACATGTTATCCCTATGACGGTATGTTTTGACCTCTGGTGACCTTAAATGTGACCTGACAAAAAAATAACTCAAATGCTTTCGATGGAAAAGTGGATGGGCAGCCCAACGCCGTTTACCGTTTTTCGCTACCTACCGTGGTTCTCGAGATCTTAGGGGGGGGCGGGTACCCGCCCCCCCGTCAATTCAATGCGAAGGTGGCTCAGACCCCCGTCAATGCGAAGGTGGCTCAGACCCCCGTCAATGCGCGTGTTAATCTTGCTCCTCGGCTCAGAACTGCGAAATTGACACTAGTTCAGTTTTTGTTTATTCCCATGGGTGGAGATGGGGGGGATGCTGGCCTTTTGAAGAGATGGCCAATCATTTTCTTATATTTGACCGGTTGGAACCGCTGCAGAGTTTTTCCTCAATTCTTATGGGCGCCATATCACCTTGGCTGGTGGTCGACCCTAAAACCCCAAACATGATGATGATGACGGGGCCTGGGGGAGAGCTAGAACCCCCGTGGAATTGGAGTTTTATGTCGGGTTTGTATTGCTGGGTGCATATTTATGTCCCGGGTCGAGGGAATATCTCCAGTGTTGTGCATTACAAATGATGCTCGAACCTGCAGTTGCGGTGCTCACATTTTGACATGGACGTTATATTGCGGAGAGAAATTTGGGAATTTTGAAACGAGTGACCGTTTGGGAGGAATTTATGAATTTTGTATTGCCCGGGTTAGGCCAGCCGCCGCCTCCGCCGCCCAACGTTTTTAATTGTTTTATTTTTTAGTTACCCTCCGTCCAAACCAATCGGCTGGGTCCGCCCCTGCTACTGCATAACGCCATTGCAATATGAATCTGCTGCACAATGGCTTTATTTTGAACGCCTAGGTTTTTTGCATCATTTTGTTGATAGAAAACGGTAGCCAGGTGAGACATCAATGCTTTTATCTGTACGGTTAAATTGATGGGTCAGTGGAAACGGATTCGGGCGTTATCCAACGACGGGAAGGCTACGGGTCAGTACTATTATGTACTACAAATTGCCAATTTGGCGTCTCAGGGAAACCGCGAGCGGGATCTCGAGCGATAACGCCCGAGAAAGCTCCCGGCTGTGAAAGCTCATCTGGCCTTTCGAGGTCAGGATAGCCGGACAAATGTTGGAGGTGGTCCAAATCGCGTCCCACTCTCACTGTGGGCTATAGTTAGACTGGCCCTCTGTTCTGGTCAGTGTGTTGTGAATGGATTTTGGTGTGGTGGATAGCTGCTGTTTGGATTTCTTTTCAGAGCCGTAGATGTCGATGTGCGTTAAATCGCCAATAATTATTTTTCACAAGCTGCCCGTCGAGACCGGATTGAAACGTTGTGCAGTGTAGGTTAGTCCTATGAACCTTTCGATTGTATGAGGTTACTTGATCTGGTCTACCCGTTGTGTGTTCGTTGTCGTCTTTTGATTAAACCTGAGCTACTATTTTTGCGAAATTTTCACCACCGTTCTGTCATCTGTCTTGTTCCATGTACCTGAAGACTGTGAATAGTGTATTCGGACGGCATCAGTGATGTATATGGCTTTAATCTCGGAGGAATTGCACGTCTCTGCACGCTGGTTTTCTTGTTCCTAAAATCGGTGTGAAGATCAGTGTGAATAATGTCGGAATTTTGGCTTGACGGACGAAATGTGTCACGTAGATGAATACCAATCGAGCCCGAAGCTGTTTTATTGTGCCCTCAGCACTCACTTTGAAACCGTTTTTTTGTGCATTGATTATGTTTTTCGACTTTATGTTCAAACGCTGTAAATATCGGTTTTAAAAATATGACCTTTTAGGGGTTAAGCCTGTCGGTGATATGAAATCAGTGAACAATAAGCAATATGAATTTGGCTCAAGGTTTGTTTGTACTTTCCAATGCATTGTGTGCGTGCCGTAATGGTCTGTGTAGAGCTGTTTCTGTATGATCAGTGTTTATACATGTTTTATTCGCTAATAAATGATTATTTTATTTCCTGTTGTATGGAGTGCCAAATGGTTTCAGCGGTGATGAACTCCAGTTCCCACGGCTTGGACCCACTTGCTGCGACCGCCTTCTATTACATTTTTTACATCAGATTATGTCATGCACACAAAGCGTAACCCTTCAGCAGTGACGCGAGTCCTGAACAAACATGGAGATGCAGCATGAGGTCACCTCAGCAAGTTGAGGGAGGAGGTCTGCCTCACTCGACTCCGCATTGGCCACTGCTATGCCACACACTCGCACTATCTCAACAGCACGAACCCCAACATGTGTTCTCACTGTGGCAGCCGCCTCACTGTTCCACATGTTTTATCTGTCACTGACTCCTGTGAACAGCTTAAACGAATTCAGCGCCGGTTCTTCCTGCCGTTTCCACTGGAACAAATTTTAGGCGACAACACAGTCATTTACATCGGTCAGGTTCTACCATACCTGCGGGAGATAAAGTTTGACATCATTTGCAATCCCATCCCACCTAATTAGGTGGCATGTAGAGCTCACAACAATTCAGGACGGGGTTAAACTACATAACATTAGAAACTAGGTAGTTAAACGATGATGGGCGCGATATAGCCTAGATGCTGAAAGCGCCCTATAAACCCCCAATACACACACACACACACACACACACAACACACTCAGCAAGTTGAGGGCAATTTCTCATCATTAAGTTGATAAAGTGTTTACTGGCCTGTTTCCGCGAATCCTGGATGCGAGATAGATCTTAGATTATATATTCAAGCACAGACGTTCATCAGAATCAGGTAGGCAAACGATATGTCAGATCACAAATTCTTAGTCATAGTGTCGCTAGACCTCGAATATGCTTGATTCCCATAAAGGGCTGTGCCTGAATTCAAGTGTATTATATATATTACATGTCCAGGATTTGAGGAGACGAGCCAGGAAACACCTTGTCGAGTTATAGTCATGCTCATGCCCTCAGCACTCAGAAACCCATCACAATTTCGTATCTTTTTTTGGTTTCAGCAGCCTGGTCTGTTACCTTTCCTACCTATAAGTATGGTGCGACGCAGGCGGCCTATACTTAGTATTTATAATGCTTAGAAGCAAAGATGCAATCGTCCTGAAACGGGATCACCATTTGGGTTCGTTCTTCTGTTCACTTTTGTTTTCAATTTTGATCCATGATTAAATCAGCTTGCTGTGGCTGGGGTCTGCTGAACATGTTTTGCACCTTTTATAATTCACCGCGTAACGATTTAGTATGCCACTTTGAACCTGGACCAATCAACTTAATGTATGTTGAAAGAACCATCTTGCAGCCGTTTTTAAATGTCAAAATTGTAAGTTCGGGTAGTAAAGGTCGTGTTGCGCAAGTTCGAAAGGTTAGGTTATCTATGAAGGGTGCAAAATGGTTCTCACAGTGTCAGCTTTAGGTGCATTAGATGATTGGTTTGGTTAGTATTCAAGTCAAATGACAGTGCGTAGAGTTAAGAAGGGTGGATTCTCCCCATACAGCGTTCTCTGTTTATGCCTAATTGGCTCAATACGTTCTCAGAGACCACTTTCGCGTATTCGTATTAGTGTAGTGAAGTGAAACAGGGAGGCTCAAGTCCGGAGAACGGTGTGCAGTGTTAATACTCTTTTTATTCCAGACTTGACTTTAGATACTTCGTGAACTTTCACATAATATGAATATGAGATTACCCCTGTCATCATCCTCTCTGTGTGCTTTTGTAGTGCTTTTTTGGCATTCATCATTCGCTACGAGGACAGTTGAAAAGCTCTTGGCATAATGGGAGTGCTTTGTCAACAGAAACATCAGCATCAATAGGGTATTTTTTGTGGACGCTTCTTGCTGTCAGCGCGATTCTTGCACGCGGAGGCCCCAAGGGAGTCAGCAGAAAAATGGATGAAACATGCTTTGTGCCATACAGAAAAAACAGTAAATGGGCTGGTGCTTTTCAGAAAAAGTCGGGAATATCGTGCTATTGGGGAGGATAGTTAAGGTGCCTTTGTGTTTCAATGACCTGAGATGTTTGAAGAGGGAGGGTGGACAGGTTCACCAGCTTCGATCCGTAAGCCCAGTTCCATCCAACTGAGTTAGCTCTTAGTTAAGTTCACTGTCGTGGACAAAGGGAGGATTTCACCGCTTTTGAAAAAATCAGGTTTGACTAGTGTTTAGTCCGGCAGAACTGCCGAGGTGTGCTACACTGTGATATTGTTTTGTTTATGAAATGATCACATCAAAGCTGTAGATCAGCTAAACAGGGAGAGAGCCATCCGCAGGTGACGGGCCTGTACAGTTATACACGCACACACACACACACACACACACACACACACACACACACACACACACACACACACACACACACACACACACACACACACACACACACACACACACACACACACACGCACACACACACACACACACACGCACACACGCACGCACGCACGCACGCACGCACGCACGCTTTTGACCACTGCTGTATTCAATATGGCCGTCATGAGACTCATGCTGAGGTATCGCCACCGTAAGGATGGGGGTAGCTGGGGTCAGCTCCTCCCGCTCCGTTGTCCGCCAACTTTCCGCCTCTCTATCGCTCCGGGGAAAAGGTTTATCGAAAGCATGAGGGCAGCAAGTTAATCCGCGGGATTCTAAGCTTTGAAGTGGATATTTCCGTTTGTTTGCTTGTTGATTACTTAATTCGTGATATATCACCAACCAACTTATGCACACAGACAGATGAAGTCAGTGACTAACATCTTACTAATCACTTCAGCACTCACAAGAACATGTCAGAAAACATTCAAAATTACTAAAAACATATAAATGACTAAAACGAGAAAAAGTGGTAAGAAATCGTTTCTGTTAGCTCAAGTCCCTCCCTCCCCCCTCCCCCATATTACTGGCCAATGGTATGAATGTATGTAATTTATGGAATGTATGTATGGAATGTATGTTCGGCATGAATGTAAAGGAACACCCGCCCCCCGTTTTTCTACGTTTTTTGGTCTTTTTCTACTAAGCTTATTTGTTATCCATGTTCACTATAAGACCAACTCTTGCAATTACTGCCATTTCACAACGTAAACACACCATATCTTCTTTTTCTCAACGCCAGGAGTGCTTTAACAGGTGGGAAATATCAGGGGCTGGGAATCCCCGGGGGAGAGGCGGCGGCCACCTCGGCCGGCCTGATATCCGGTCTCATGCCTCATCGTGCCGGCCGGATGGGGAGCGGTGTCCGGGCGGCGCCATCCATTCATCTGCCGCCTGCTCGTTCTTCACCGATAGCCGCCCCAGAGCGCCCGGCACCTGCCGCGCCAGTGGCCTGCCCTGCGCAGGGGCGGCTGCAGGTCATCAGTCACGGGAGGCAGCGCACCGTCTCCGCTGGAACGGCCAGGTGAGTTATTTGGAGCTCGTGCTTTTACGAGACTTTGAATCACGGAGGTGGGACTGCCGCTCCACAGCATCTGCCCTAAATCCACACATGACAATCGATTGTACTGTTATTGGCTCTATATGACCTTAGCAGGTTGGTACGCTCCAAAGTCCAAACAGCTAACTAACCTCTGCTAGATTTGCGCCTGCCGCTCCAGATCACCGAGTGTCTGCCCACGCGTTGTGATTGTGACAAAAAACGAGGCCTCGCGTTACCGGTGCCGGTGACCTTTGATGCCGTTTCTTCCGCCTGTTCCCCCGGGGCGGGTTCCAGGCACCGGCGCCGTCATAAATGTCAGATAGGATGTATTGTACTAGGCAAAAATGCTATAGTCTATATGTATATGTATGTATGTAATGTATAGTCTATAGTCCGCATATACATTGTCAGAGCTCAACTCTTCTTGGTGCAGTGTTTTACATCAATGGGTCAGGGTAGAACCATTTTGATAACGTCGCTAACCAGGAACGCCACTTAACCATTAGCAGCACTCGGGTCCGGAGGGGCTCCGATCCTGAAGATTTTAACTCTTAGGAGGGGGGGCAAGTGGCACCGTGGAGCGTTGATACTGGCATCCCGGAAAGAATTGCGCCCTAGCGCCCTAAAACCACAAAACACACACACACACACACACACACACACACACACACACACACACACACACACACACACACACACACACACACACACACACACACACACACACACACACACACACACACACACACACACACACACACACGCACGCACGCACGCACAACCGGAAATAATTGGGAAGTGGCATTCCAGGAGGCGCCGGGACGTTTGGTGAGTCGATCGGGGGACGTTACCCCTTTCCCCCTGAATTTCCCTTTAGATGTTCGCTATAAACCCCAGTACACGCACCGTGAGACCCCCAGCACGCACCCCCGGTAATCCTGTTTCCGGGTGCCGCGGCACAGCCTTTTCACAGTAGACGTATGGCGGGACAGTGGAAGCTCAGGGGACCCTCACCGTGCCAATCGGTATTGCAGTAAAGTGAGCGGTTCACGTAGTAGCGGGGATCGAAATAGGCACTTCTAACTCAAATAATTGGTTCCCGCCTGCCTGGGGCACTCTAAGGAAACTGTCGAGCACACATATACACCATAATTACTCGTCATACGACATGGCTGTACTGTCAACGCCAGAACTTCCAGGTCTGTCTCTGTGCTCAGACATTCTGCAGATTCGCCTTCGATTGCTGTGAGAAAGGGACGCATACATTCCCACATTACCACGGCCCCTGGACTACCACAACTGCGGTTGGCCTGACCACAAAGACAACAAACGACACTGCCCGAGGCACCAGCCTCTTGAAGTCAACTCTGTAGCACTCCAGGCTCCTCCAAGTTTGAACTGCTTCAGAGAGGTACTCCAGGTCTCAGGTATTGAGAGCGGCGGAGCTGATGACTATCGTCCGAAGCTTCTATCTAGTAACCCACATGATATTGATATTTCAGCGACAGACAGGCCAGCGTCAGCGACTCTGCTTTTACAGCGTTGGACAGCCATTGGGAAATCTGGTATAACTGGGTGCAGAAATGGGCAGTTTTTTTCGTGTACATGAAGGTATAGATGTAGGCTGTCAGTGACATAGTTATCTGAACAGGGCGGTCCGCTACTTAAGTTCGCTATTCCGCTATTTTGGAGTCTCCAAATGGTAGCGGAGTAGCGGTACTAGTTTCTAGGAGCATAAGGTCGCGGAATATCTAGTAGCTGACTCAAAATAATCCAAAAGCGCTTCCACTACCGTCAGCCTATGGGGACCGCCACTTCCCACAAATAGGGATGGAGGTTGGTAGATACGTGTTTCTCCATCAGACAAAAGGAGGGTGAATGAATTTTTTGGTGATTTTGTTTGCACATTTTACAAGAAAGCTACTTTTAAGCGAATTTTAAGCGAAAGTTAATTTTTAATGGGATATGCCTACAAGTAAGCAGCAGTTTATCATATAATTTATATACTAAAAAAACAGCAATTGAAACCCTTTTTGGATAGCGCTTTAGCAACTTAGTGTAATAAAGTGGCGGTAGCAGAAAAGCGGGCAGCATTTTCGCGATTTTCAAAAATAGCCGTAGTTGTGTCACGATTTTGCAAAAGTAGCGATAGAAGCGGGAGTGGTTTTATCTAGCCAAAGTAGCGGAAGCAGCGGGATCGGATTCAAGACTTTTGTGTAGCGACACCCATCTCTGGCACCTATCACCAATCCCTTGCATTTCACTGGTGAAAACTTGCCAATAACTTGTTGGTTGTATCGGACAGCGTTACCGTTGGCTGAAATGAGTCATGGACCGGGGGTCAGAAGGGGAGGCTTTTCGAAGGGTCAGAACCTCCTAGACTGTAAATATCCGGTAGTGAACCATTACTGTGTGAGCGCCAACTCATAGAGAATCCTATGGATGGGAAACAGGGCCCCAGCCACTATTGAAAAAGATTGGGCCATAATAAAAATGGCAACAGCATGCAAAAACGCAATTATAGTTTGTGAACTGATTGATATTCGTCAGGTAGCTGCTGCCTTAGCGCTAAATCTTTGTCGCGGACTTAAGTTCCAGACTCGAGTCTGAGCCGTCTGAGCCTTCCCGACTAAATGTAAAGCTGCATGAAATGATCGGCCGCTCATTTCATCTGACTCTCTCTGCCATGATCTCTGCCATAATCCAACGGCGGGAATGAGTGCCACGCACTCGTGCCTCCTTGGCGGTGATGGCCCGCCGGCGCGCCCACGCTGCGGTGACCCGCTCACAGTTAGGCCGCGTTGGCTGATTGCCACGATTTTGAGGTGGAGAGAACGCGGTATTTACCTGGTACTCCCACTCTTGAGGCGCTCTGGTGATAATTCCGATCTGCGGACATCTCCGACGTCATTTTATTGCTTAACAGTGCTCATTTTAATGTGATTCACTCTCCTGGTGTTCACAACGTGTGGAGAGCGGAAACCTGACGCCGAAATGGTAAAGTGGACCGCTCTTTCGTGTAACGTTTTGTAGCTACGCCATGTGACCTGCTTGTGAGTGTGGGGCTTGAGCTGCTGGTGTGACGACATATGCTGACGTCATGATGAGCATCAGCCAATCAAAGCCCTTGAAGCGTTTCAAGTGTGGTGGTGGTTGCCAGATCATGACATCATCCACAGGCAGATATTTATTTATTTTCCTAGAGGAGTATTTTTAAAAACAAAATATTGAGCTTTTTGAACGTTTTTCATAGAAATCATGAGTGGTTTCATTATTTCTGGCTAAAAGTACGCCTAATTTCACTAAATTCCAGGATTCGACCACGGTGCCACATTCCCTTTAAACTGGAAACAATGACGTAGACATGGGTGCAAAGTGACCGCTGCAGTCGATGCGCCCCAAACCCCTAATGAGGATGACGATAATGGGGGGATGGATGGAGGAGGTTCCGGTTTATAGGTGGCGGAATTCGGATCGATGGGCCAAATATGGACGACGCAACTTATCAAGGGTGCCAATCTTATCACCGGGTTTCCCATACATTCGCATTCTGCGGGGGAGGGGTGAGGTGGGTGGAAAGTGATCCGCTTTAGAGTAGTACCGATGCCGTTTTCAATGGGCTGCTGGGCTTTGATTGCGAGAGGTATATGCCCCCAGATTAAGCTTTGCAACCTGGATGACACATGCCCTGGGGGTGCGGCAGTCATTGGCGAATCCAAGGTTACAGGCCTACAACGAACAAAAGCTCTCCGCCATAGGCAGATCCAGGATTTCCGAGGGGCATATGGTTGGAGATGTCCTCTGCACCAGGGTTGCGACTTTTTACTTCAAAATCTATAAGGTGTGGGCGCCAAATCCAAAACGCGATCGCGGGCCGTCTTTATACTTGTATCCTGGGGGAAATGCTGGGAAGTGAGCTGGGTGCCATAACATTTTCAGGGGGAAGCCGTGTCCATTTTAGGGGACGCCGATGCCCCTCTCCCGCCCCCGGGATCCTCCATGTCCTGCTCTCCATGAAGCCGCCAGCTGGCAGCTCCCGAAGCCGACTTCCCAGCTCCCCTTCCGGGCCCACCTAGTAGGTCACGCAGTTCAGAAATAGCTTTTCAATCAACTTTTCGCCTCAGGGTTGAATTAATGCCAGCATTATAATTGAATTTAATAGCGAGCTTCATGGACTGACAGAGCTTTCCTACGGAAATAATTCGCTTGTAGAGATAACTCAAACGGTAAAATATGACTTCAGCGATCTGGAGGCTGGATATAACCACATGGTGCCACAATTACCATGGAAATTAGGCAGCTCCCAAAGCTGAAAGCCCGTGCATGTTGCCGAAAAGTCTCGGCGAGCCAATAGCCTTTAGTGTAAAAAGAAATATAGTCCTTGACGTGAGCTTTTTCTTCTTTCCAGCACCAATTCTGTCATCGCTTGATTGCCAATATCATGTCTTGCAATGATTCTCTTAATGCTGTCGTAATCGCCAGTTTTTTTTCCATTTTGGCACCCAGTGGCTTTCGAAAATCCACGTTGGTGTGATGGATCCATTAACCCTTCACCGGCCAGGGGTCCGATCGGACCCCTCTCAGTTGTTCGCGAATTATTTCACGCCGATTTGCGCTGGTCACCGGGCGCCGGGAGACTGTGCAGCAGCACGCGCGCCGAGCTCGTCGCCGTCCGAGCGGCGCTGGAGAAGCTGCTGGAGATGGCGAGCGCCCCAGCTGAGTGCCCCATCGTCCCCTACACGGACTTCCAGGCTGCCCTGTCGACTCTTGCGAGCGGCGCCGGCGCCTAGCAGACCACGTTGGGTGCGTCGGTGTGGCACATTCTCCTCCAAGCTGCGTCCAGGGGACAAGATACTTTCCTACTTTGCACACTTGTAGGGTGATCAATTTGACAACTTATGACCAAAAATTGGCATCAGGTCAGGTAAACGAGTTATGACGTCATTTCTAAACCCATGTAAGGCGATTATGTTCTAAAATGATGCTGACAAGACCAGGGTGTAACTCGGCTCCTAGAAGAGCTAGATCAAGTTGATACTCGTCATTTGAAAGCTCTTTAAAGAAAACGATATGTACACTGGGATCCATTTTGAAGTCTGGTCAATACCAAAGACACCAGAGGTCACCCACTGTCTCGGTTCTCGAAATTGTTAGTGTCTTTAACTTTTGAACAAGATGAGATGCTGCAATAAATTTGGTTGCGCAAAATGACTGTGAAAGGTCATTATACGACCTTGACTTGAGGTGAAGATCACAATTTGATATGTCAAGGTCATTTTGTATATCATTCGAATTCTTGGCTCAGGACGAATACATTGATGCCTTTGGCTTTGTTCTAAGTCTAATGATTTCGAGACTTAAAGGATTTCCTAAATGGGTCAAATTTGACCCATTTTGGCTCTCTGTGACCTCACGGTTCAACGGATATGATTCAAACTCGGCTTGAGAGTAGGAGACAGCAAGACGCCTCTAGCGCCGTTCCAATTTTTTCCGTATTTCTTCCGGTTAACGAGATCGTAGGGGTCCGATCGGGCCCCCTAGGCAGTGGTGGGTGCGAAAAGAGCCCAGGCGATGCGGGGTTAAGCTTGCTCTCCGTAGGCAAAATCATTCCATCCCCTATGCCCTTTGGGTTTCACCATAGAGTTTAGGTTTTCGCGGTATGTCCTCAGAAATGAATATATCAAATAGTTTTCAAATTATCCATATAAATGCGCGATCAATCAAAAACAAGTTTGATGAAATCAAAACCTTTTTATCACAATCTGGCATAACTTGGTCTATTATTTGCATCGCGGAGACATGGCTGAAAAAAGATATCGAAAAATATTTTGATATAGATGAATATGAACTATATTCATCGAGTCGGGAAAATAATCAGGGGGAGGAACAGCAATATATGTGAACAAAAAATATACCTCTAGAAGAAGGGCAGATCTCGAGTTTGAACAAATAGAATCCACTTTTGTAGAAGTAGAGAACGCAGGAGATAAACATGGGAAACATTTCGTGGTTGGTGAGGTTTATAAACCTCCAAACCAGGATAGCAATAGCTTTCTGGAACATTTTGAAAAGGTTTTGGACTCAATAAATCCGTGTAAAAATGACTATGTATTGGCAGGGGACTTCAACTATGATTTATTAAAGACCAAAGATGACAAAAACGCACATAAGTTTCTAACCCTGATGTTATCATACAACCTTTTGCCTCTGGTCTCAAGGGCAACTAGGTTTGCATCAAATTCTCATACCTTATTGGATAACTTTTTTGTGAGTAATACAGATCAAGTTGCACATTCAGGTATAATTGTAACTGATATATCTGATCATTTACCTATATATATAACTTTAAAAAAAGATTAGTTAATACAAAAACGGCAATTATGATAAAGACTTTAGACTGGTCCAAAGAAAAAGAACTCAATGATTATATTGTTTCGGAATTAGCCAATTTTCAAAACATCAATGATCCTGATGAGGCTTGTGAAGTTCTTATAAATACTTATAAAACTGGAATTGATAAATTTTCGAAATCATTTAAACCATGTAGAAGGAAAACTCCAATTAAACCGTGGATTTCTCCAGGGATACTAGCGTCTATAAATTATAAGAACAAACTGTATCATAGGTATATTTCACACAAAAATAGGAAAAAAACAAATAGTGAAAACGATCCTGTGCTGAGACAACATGAAAATAAATATAAACTTTATAGAAACTACCTCACTAAAATTATTAAGGAAAGTAAGAGGAAATACTATATGTCTGAGTTTGAAGCTCATAAGGGGGATGGAAAACAAACGTGGAAACTTTTGGATGAAATTATGAATCGAAACACTGTGAAAAGTACATCATATCCCTCTGTGTTTTTGATAATAGTTCCGGGGAGCACAAAGATGATGACATAGCGAATGGATTTAACGATTTTTTTGCTACAATTGGATCAACACTTGAAAAAAAACATTCCTGTTTCGAACATAAATCCTATAGAATATCTCGAAGATTACTCACACCCACCATTTACGGCTGAACTTTCAACAAACCAACAACAGATAGAAAATATCATCAAATCACTAAAACAAGTGGGTGGTGGCATTGATGGAATTAGCACAAAGATTCTGCATCGTACATATAAAAGTTGTCTTTGTAATTTGGCTTATTTTTTCAACCTATGTCTTAAGAAAGGTATATTCCCAAAGATGTTAAAAGAAGCAGTAGTGGTCCCTATATTTAAATCAGGTGAAAAAGATAGATTTACGAACTATAGACCCATTTCATTGTTACCCATCTTCTCCAAAATTTTGGAACGGGTACTATACCAATATATCTCTGATTATTTGATCGAAAATAACATCTTATATTCATTTCAGTTCGGCTTTAGAAAAAAGCATAGTACGTACATGCCTCTGGTACATCTTTACGAGAGCGTAACAAAATCTTTAGAAAAGGGTAACACATCATGTGGAATTTATTTAGACTTTAAAAAAGCATTCGATACGGTTAGTCTAGGCATACTATTGCAAAAATTAAATCACATTGGTATTAAGGGTAAATTGTATAATATTATTTCTTCATATCTAACTAACAGATTTCAGAGGACTAAAATTAAGGGGGTCATCTCTCATGCAAAACAATTAAGGACGGGAGTACCACAGGGATCAATACTAGGACCACTATTATTTATTATATACATTAATGATCTGTATCGAGTGTCCATTGAAACTAGATTTTACTTATTTGCAGATGATACTTCTATTATAATCTCGGGGGATGATGTGAGAAGTGTACAGTCAAAAATCCATAAAGTTCTTCCAGAAGTGTCAAAATGGTTTCAGTCCAATCGTTTGTCTCTAAATGCTTCAAAATCTCATTATCAGCTTTATTCTAGCGCTAAAATTAGAAATTTTGATGTAAGACTAAATGGAATGCAGCTTAAACGTGAAGAAACTGTAAAGTATCTTGGCGTTTATATTGACGAAAAGCTTAAGTGGAATTCGCACATCCTTCATGTGTCTTCGATTATAAGTAGAAATTTATGAATCATGAGCAGAGCCAAGTATTTCCTATCATCGCACGAACTCACTCATTTGTATAACGCCTTTATATTACCCGATCTAAATTATTGTGCAATGGTTTGGGGTAGTAATTACGAATCCACTCTCGATAAGATCATCAAATTACAGAAACGTGCTATTCGAATCATCGACAAAAAACCCTATTATTACCACACAAATGAACTGTTTCTAAAATTAAAAATACTTAAATTCCCTGAACTAGTCTCAGAACAAAAAGTTATTATATTGTCGAAAGTATTGGATGGTACAATGCCAGATATGATATCGTCTCTTTTTCAGAAATACAGAACAACTAATACGAGATTGATTAGACACTTTGAAATACCTCAGGCTACAACAAATTATAGGAAATTTGCTCTGGCATGCTCTGCACCTGAAATTTGGAACAAAACTATATGTCCAACCTTTAAATGTATAACGGAAGTTCCTCTAAACAAACGTGTGCTTAAAAAATATATCAGAGAAGTATTCTTTTGCAATTATAGAATTCTTAATAATGAGCCTCGATGATCGGCGCTGATGGTGGTGATGATGTACCAGAGCACAATGTGTGTGGGTGTGGGCGTGCGTGTATGTGAGTGGGATAGTGTGCTTGTAGGTGGGCGAGAGGGAGTACTTGTGGGTGGGAAGGTGGATGTCTGCCGTGCGTGGGTGGGTGGCTGCGGTACTCGGTGTGTGTGGGTGTGTACGTGCGCGTGTGTGTGGATGTGCAGGCAGGCGTGCGTGCGTGGATTCGGATGTGTGTGTGTGTGTGTGTGTGTGTGTGTGTGTGTGTGTGTGTGTGTGTGTGTGTGTGTGTGTGTGTGTGTGTGTGTGTGTGTGTGTGTGTGTGTGTGTGTGCGTGCGTGCGTGCGTGCGTGTGTCTGACTCCTGCTGCGCTTGCTTGCTAATTTGCCTGCTTGCTTGCTTGCCTATGCCTGCATGTCTGCCCTAATTTGCTTACTGTCTTCCGAGTTCTCTGGCGAATGTTACTAGGCCTCTATCTTTTCGCCAGAATCTCGGAGGGGCTAACACGAATCTCTAGTTTTGGGTAGTCCCGTTTGGAAAAATACTAACAATATAACCGGTAATGAGCTAAATTATTGTGCATTTAACCTAAATAGACCTGTATTCCTGCTCCCTGTATATTTACAGGGAGCTACTACTGGCAGTTTTTACTAATAGTATGATATTTATTATGCTTTCTTTAAGTTACTTTCTTTTTCCTAGCAGGGCGTGCCGCGACTTGTAATATTTTAAATTCTGGTGGTGTTAACGTAAGGGTACTGTTGTCGTTGGGATCGCGGAGGGGGCACGCCTGGCTACCCGTTTAAATGGATGGCGTACCTTTTCTAGCAATAGAATTGCATGAAAAAAGCTGAAAGAAATGCGCTTGAACGTCGACAGTACTTTTAGTGCTGAATTAGATGTTGTTGACTTTTTAATATCCAATACGGAGCAAAACAACACGTGCTTCCCTTTTCTGGTATATTATTTGGTTGTACCGAGAGTGATGCTAACAGAGAGCGCTGCCGAAGTACCTAGAAGTTGTGTTTGGGCTATGTTCTCTATTAACCCGCGCCCCACCGGGGGTCCGGCGCCACCTTCGCCCCACCGGGGGGGCCATCGATGGCCCCCCTCTAACTCCGAAAATATGGGCGTTAGCGCAAATCTGCAAAGTGCAATAGAAAGCTCGCGTGAATTCAGTAAGAAATTACTTCGCATGTTTTAGTGCTCAGGTCAATGGTTTGACCTCCAGAGGTCAAATTAGGTCAAGATCGGCTATTTTCACTCAAATATGCAATGATTAAGCCAACTGGGCATAACTCTTATGTCATTAGAGCTATTGAGGCCTGGTAAAGTACATTTGATAGCAAATTGCCAGTACTTTTTCCGCTATGTGGAACGTAAAGACCTCCCGCCAGTGGTTTGACCGCCAGAGGTCACCTCGTGAACTAATATGACCTGAGGTCACGAAAGGTCAAAAAGTGACCTTGCCGTATATCAAATGAAAGCCAGTGACAAGACAAACACGATGGTGTTTGTTTCACCGCTCTAGCTCAATTAGGTCAAAAGTTATTCTCAAAATACTGTTTTTGACCTCTGGTGACCTTGGATGACCTTGGAAAAGTCAAAGGGCAAATATGACCCCTGGGATCCGTGAAAGGGTGTCCAAAAACGTTGTTCTGAGCAGTCTGAGTATTTGCAATCATTTTTGTGGCTTTTATATCATGAAATAGCTTTTCCCCATGCTTTTCCAATGGGAGAGGTCGCCTCGTGACCTGACCTCAGGGCACGAAATCGAAAAATCCCGGATATACACCTTGTAGACCCTGGAGAGGTCATGAAGTGTAGGAAGTTTCAAATCGATCGACTTTGAAATGTAGCTCTTACAGAGCTCTAAAGGTGAAGTGAGGTGACCTTGGTTGACCTCGTCTGGTGACCTGACCTTGGGTGACCCGGGGTAAAAAATTTCAGGGATGATGGGAAAATGATGCAGTGAGAGGTAGAGCCCTCAACCGCGGTGCTGCGCCTCGTCGTTTTTCTGCTATCCCGGAAAAAGCTTAGGGGGGCCATCGATGGCCCCCCGGTGGGGCGAGGGTTAAATCTCACCCTCCATAGCTCATCCAACGGTTACATCTCAGTTTTATGTATGTCTCTCTCCTCGTGCTCTCAGTTACCTTCGGGCCAGGCCCCACTCTTCTCTACTCAGTAGAAACCTATCGCGACACTCCTGACTTCAGCCAACTCGACGGCTGGCTAGCCTGTGTTGACTGCCGCCGACTCGCCTGTACCGAAGAGCAGCCTCGGATGGTGGAGCAGATGATCAAGTCAATAGAGAGCAAAGTATGGATAGGAATATTAAAAAAATATATAATGCTAATTAATTTCCTGGTTTATGGTTTATAGCTCTATCATTTGCATGGAGACTTCTCGCTGAATTTCTCGCAAAACAAGTGAACGCGCCTCCACCAACCAGCGGCCGCCATCCGCTAGCTGCCAATGGCCTGCGGGCACAGAGGTTAGGGAGGTCACGCGAGGCATCGCCGACGCCGAGTTCAAGCCTCGGTGGGGAGGGGTCGCGAGGGGGATTATAAAACCTACATATGCGGTGTTGAGAATGGTGGTGGTTGTGCCTGCTCTCAGACTGAGGGTGGGGCACAGGTGTAGTAGACATTCTGTGCACGTGGGTGGATGTATGGGCTAGCTTATTGTGCTGTGTGCGGCGTCGATATCACTAGAAAAAACACGAGTATGAGTTGATTTAAGATTTTGGTATGTGGGTTTACTGGACGGATAAAATTTAAACTGGCAATTTCGACTCCCTAATATTTTTGGCATCAGGATACATAATGTAGCTTTTCAAGATATTTTAATTGACACGCATCCATTGACAATGCAACACACACAGTAATGTGACAAGCATGCTTAGCAGGCATTTCATGCGCATACCTACAGCACACGGAGTTTAAGATGTTAAAATGATGATTTGCGCAGGTGGATAAGCTGTTCTGACCTTGTTAACAAGGAGGGTTCAAGGCAAAACACTGGACACACGAGGCAATTAACTGAGTAGGTATGCATATTCTGATGGCATGAACGTCACTGCATTCCTTTAGCATGGGCCGATCTTCTGTCACATTCATCGATGCAGCCGCCATTCGGCCTTCAGGCAGCCAGAAGCCACTGTGCACGGCTGTCTAACTACTGCGATTGTCCTTTTTCCTATTTTTAGGACTAAAAATTGTTTCTTATGCTACAATGCTCAGCTATTAATTTCACGCGTGACGTTGAGTTCCTAATTAGTTATTGCGTATTGGTATCACTAAAAGCCAGAGGCTCAGCATGGGAGAGGCACCCCACATTTCAGGGGCAGCCTCGGAGAAAAAGTGCACTTTCATGGCAACTAATAAAACCTTTTATCTTCATATCAAATTTTGCGCAGGTGAGACTTGAGGCAGTTCCAAGCCAATCATTGGGGCACGGGCAACCTATCCCAAAACGTGATTTTTTATTATAAAACTGACAAATGCTTGTTAAAAGTGGTCAATGATAGCAGTGGCCTCCAGATTCAATGCCCCCCCTTTCCACTCAGTAGCGCTGGTGGTGGAATGGGGGGAGGCACTGACACATATATATATATATATAGGCACACCACATATAGCCTCAGCAGCTGACGTGCCCGAAAACCACCGGGGGAGGCACTGAGGCACGGTGCCCCCTAAATCAGAAATTTTAACACTAACCCTATGGTGTTGATTGGAAAGAAATGTGTTAAAAAGCCGATGGTGCACCCCTTCCCCTTAAAATCGGACTTTCCGTCGTCACTGCTCAGTAGCCTTGACTTGCGTCGGGGTACCCCAACTGACCATAAAGACCATAGAGGGCACACAATTTCTGCAGTAGAGCCACATGTGGGGCAATACACTCACACTCAGCAGCCGGACACTGGACCTGGCGGCACATGCACAACGAGGATACCCCAGTCTAGGGGCACTTCTGCCCAGATGGATGGCACACGTGCCCCCCGGTATCCCCCCACACCTTATAATAATAATTGTTGGGGTTTAACGACGCCCAAGAATTTGAAGCTGTTGGGCGTCACCCAACTTGGGCGTCGCCCAATTTGATTCTTGGGCGTCACCCTAGATTCCCGATTGAGTTTCAATGAGCACATTACCAAAGTCGTCTCTAGCTGTCAAAAGCGAGTCAACATTCTCCGCATGCTCGGCGGCACAGAGTATGGCGGGGATCGAAAGACCCTGCTTATGCTCTACAAGTCCCTGATTCGGTCCATTCTCGAATATAATTCGTTCGTTTTTTACTCGACGAACAAGACCAATAAATTAAAGCTAGAGCGAGTCCAAAATGCCAGTATCCGGGCAGCCACAGGCGCGCTCAGAGAATCCCCCATCACCAGCCTGCTAACTGATAGCGGGCTGTGCCCATTGCAGACAAGACGCGACGCCCAGCTTATTTCTTACTACATTAAGGTCCAATCCACCGAAAACCACCCGGCAAAACAATGTTTTGCCCATCCCAGACGAGCAAATAAAGCCACTCTACAGAAGTGGCCCCCATTTAAGCACAGAGTAGCGAAAACCCTGGAAAGCCTCAATCTTGCACTGCCAGCAACAATAGGCAAACCCCCACTCTCCCGCTTCTGGACTCGGAAAGAGCCCAAAGTGGAATTTCTTTTCACTTCCCGTAAAACGGACTTCTCAGAGGAAGAAGTCTCCCAGAAATTCCTAGAGTTCCGTACTTGTAACGCGGACAAGACCTTTATATTTACAGACGGCTCCAAAATAGGCGAAAAAGTAGGCCTCGGCATCTGGGGGCAAAATATTTGCCTTCAGAAAAGACTTCCGGACAACTGCTCTATCTTCACAGCCGAGGCTGTTGCCATCCTAAATGCATTAGCCATAATCAGAACCCAAAATATCAACTCAGCCGTCATCTGTTCAGACTCTAAATCTGTCCTGCAGGCCGTCAGTAACGTAGTCAACCCCAGCCACCACGTTATAGCAGATATTCAGAAAGGTATCGATGATACCCCTGATGTCTCTTTTCTTTGGATCCCGGGCCACTGCAAAATTCAAGGAAATGAAAAGGCCGATGAGCAGGCAAAAAAGTCCCTAGAACTTAGAGAGATCACACCCTTAACGTGGTCTGGAGACGATAGCAAAGCTCTCCTCCAGGACACCATCCGGAAGCAAATTCAAAATAACTGGACTACAAACCACAGCGCCCACCTATTCTATATCAAGCCTAACATCGGCTACTGGCCCAGTTCCAACCAAAAGAGTCGCCGGAGCGAGGTTATTCTAACCAGACTCAGAAATGGACACACAAAATTAAATGCCTATTGGAACGCGGGTACCTGTGGTACCTGCGACGCAATGGAGAATCCCTATCACATTCTCATCGATTGTCCCCAGCACAATACCCATCGGCAACCCATGCTAGATTACTGCCGAATCCAAAACATCCCTGTAGACCTAAAAACTCTGCTCGGTAACGACCATCCTGAGCTACTCGAAAAAGTCTTTACATTCCTAAAGGACTCTGGGCTAGAGAAGTTTCTATAAATCACCACTCCCAGTATATATGATGGAGGGTGCATGGTGCACCCCCAAAGTAGGAATTGCCTATTTCCCAATCATAGATGATCCACCGCGAAATTTAAGCAATAGTTTTGTAACCTTTAAATGGTTCATTGTAGGCTAAGGATAGGTTATGTTAGGCTAACTTTGAAATCAGGTTAGGTTAGATAGGTTAGATTTCTTCACCGCAGTGATACCTTTCACTGCGGGTCTATACTAACCACACCTATACTCTTACTAACAATCTAACTATCCTCTCACACTTCTTTCTCTGCGCGGCGGCTGCCCAGCCGGAGAGGGGAGCTGCAACTTCACCTCCGGGTTGCAGGGTAAATTCGCGGCACCCTGGCCAGGTGTTTAGCGCACTTTCTAAAATACGAAATTATTGAGTTAACGGAGGTTTTCGAGTAACGTATACAAGCGGACATCAATAGCTGACACACAAAATTCTAAATTCTAAATTCCAAATTCTAAATTTCAAATTCTAAATTTGGGGTCTTCAACCACAGAAATAACCTTCGCACTCTGCGAGTCTAAACTTATTAAAAGACCTCCCTTGGCATGGCTATGCCATTGCCACGACCGTCCATTTGCAAGCTAAAACATCTTGCAACCCATTACTTGAAATAACCCCCATTGCTTTAACAAACTAACGTAGCTTGCCCTCACACAAAATTCTAAAATTCTCCCACACACTCCTTTAGAGGCGGGCAAAGGTGCTATGCACAGAACGCCTAATAAAAAGCCATAAGTAAGTAAGTAAGTAAGGTTTAACGACGCACCAACTGCCAGGGTCATACGGCGTCGCTAACTCTCACCCTGTTGGAAGGGATTTTGGGGATCAGATCGCCTTATTCAGAGGCTCCGCCGGGACTTGAACCCGGGACCAGTGGCTTAGAAGACAAGGCTAGGACAAGGCTATCGGACAGGCTATAACAGGTTAGAGGACAAGGCTAGAAGACAAGGCTATCCACTAAGCCACCTCATCCCCCCCACACCTTGGCTCCACCCCTGGTAACGGCATACCTACCAAGTATGGCGGCGCGCAGCGCCACCGCTACTTGACTGTTTGCAATAACCTTAGGGGTAGGTAATGACCCCTGTATTGGTGCGTGTTAAGTCGATTACTATCGCATTGTTTTCTGTCTTTTTTACTTCCGTATTGCGAATTCGGTATGTACATTCCGCCGATCGGCTTTCGATTACTGTGAGAGCAGGACATCGATGTTCCCACATCGCCGGGGGCGATGGAGGACAACAACGCCTGTTGGCCTGACCACAAAACCACACACGACACCCCACGAGCCGCCCAGCCTCCTCAGGTCATCACTGTACCACTCACTGGTCCTCCAAGTCCCAATAGCCTCAGAAGGGTGTCCAGGTCTGGTTGGAGAGTGGTGGAGCTGATGGCGACAATCTAGCAACCCACGCGATATTGATAGTCCAGCGACAGGCATGACGTCCAGCAGCGATCGAATTCCACATCGCTTCTTTTACGCCACAGTGGGGCTGCTGGCAGCCGTCTCAGTCTCACACTGCCAGACCATCACAGCTCGCGGGTTTCGGCAGCGTGGCCCCATTGACAACATAGCCTCGGGCAGTGTCATCGAGTCGCTGCTGGTGGAGTCTTTGGGAGAATGTGCGGCCCGGACGCTGCACCACAACACGGCGGGCTTCAACTTCAAGCGGGACCCGGATGGAAACGGCCAGCATGAGTGTCACGTATGTACAGGGGCGGATTCAGGAGTTGTCGCCAGGGATGGGGAGAGGAGGGGCGCAGTGCTGGGGACGCCACATTCGTGGCCGGAGCGCCATTTTTGTTATATTCTTTGTTCATTTGAAAAATTGTTAGGAGAACCGCCTCAGGTGTGTAGTTCGCAGAAAATTAGCCGATATGTCGGAGGTCTATTGATCTTTCAGGAAGGAAGACCTATGAACTTTTAAAGGGAATGTGGCACCTTGGTCGAATCCTGGAATTTAGTGTAATTAGGCGTACTTCTAGCCGAAAATAATGAAACCACTCATGATTTATCTCAAAAATGTACAATAAGCTCAATATTTTTATTTTTAAAATACTCCTCTAGGAAAATAAATTAATGTCTGCCTGTGGATGATGTCATGATCTGGCAACCACTACCATACTCAAAACGCTTCAAGGGCTTCGATTGGCCGGTGCTCATCGTGACGTCAGCATATGTCGTCACACTAGCAGCTCACAACAATGGCCGCCTGATGAGAGGTACAGGAGAGGTACATTTCGGGTAGATTTTAGCTTTTTTTCTACGGAAATATCGAGTTCCAAGACAAATGATATATAGAGTACCGGGTTTTCCGACTTGCTCTCCAACCTGGCTATCTCAGTTAAAATCACGTTATAAAGGTGCCGCATTACCTTTAAAGATATTGACCATTTACTTTTGAAGGAATGACAATAACATTGATTTAGAGTGCTGCGGCGAGGAGCATGATCATAAGTTGATGAGGTGTTGACTGGTCTGTCCCCTCGAATCCGGATGTAAAAAATACTTAGATTGCATAGGCGGATCCAGGGGGCAAGGGGGGGCACGTACCCTCCCCGATCGACCCTCGGCGCCCCCCTGAAAGGTCGATGGCGCCCCCTGAAATGTCGCTTCCCACCCCCTCCCAGGATGCGAAAGTCGGCGCCCACCGATAGGATTTGGCGCCCACCTGATAGCTTTTGCCGGTCATAAGTGGCGCCCCCTGGTCCGGATGGCGCCCCCCGGTCCGGATGGCGCCGCCCCCGGGAAGGTGTCCCCCCCGATCGGCAATCCTGGATCCGCCTATGTTAGATTGTATATTCAGGCACAACCCTTCATCAGAATCATATAGGTAATGTAAAAAATTCTCGGCCATAGTGTAGCCAGACCTCGACCTCGAATCGAATTCGAGGTCTGCACTGAGAGAAAAACGACGCCTGATTGGGGTATCAGGTGATGCCGTAAAAAATTCAACCCTTTTGGGGTATCTGGAAGACCCCTCTTTGGGGGGGTCTTTTTCCCACCAAATTTGGGATAAGGGGTGTCAGACTCCTATCTCCGGAGTTCCGGCTCTTGATTAGGTATTCAAAAATGGTCATCTGACACCCCTTAGGGAGTCATCAGACTCCCCTAAAGGAGTCATGATACGTGCAAAGGAGTCAATTGACACCTCTGAAGAGAGTCTAGGTGTCATTTGACGCCACTATTTTAACCTAATGACCCCCTGTGGAGGTGTCATGAGAAAAGTCGTGACCCCAAATATGACCTCTTTTCTCTTCGAAAGGGTGTGACTTGTTTGTATTTTTGGGCTCAATGCTTCAGCATACTCCGAATCTCCGACTTAAATCCAACCACTGGTCTTGCCTGAGCGTTTCATGAAAACCACATAAGGAAAAAAGAACCATTGTATTCGATCTAAAAAAACGACACACAAATTCGCAAACAAACCCAATGGACACCTGTTCATCAACCCACACCCTGACTTGGTCGGATCCAGACCGACGGCTGGGAGGGGAGGAGGAGGGGCAACGGGGCCCAAAATCGTGAAAAACGTTTTGTTAGGAAAACCGGTAAATCGGGGTTTTCGGGACGACAATTGCACAGTTTGCCTCCTCCTGGATCTGCCAGTGTCTGACTCGCAAGATCTCCCAATCCCAGGAAAGTCCAACGCCATTGAGCCACCGTCCCGATGCGCATTCTGAATAGTTGGCCAAAGGCAATAAATACATTTTCATATTTGTGGCGAATCCAGGGGGAGCTAAAAGGCATTTGCCCCTAAGCGGAAAATTTCAGGGCAAAACTATGTTTCCCCAAAGCTGTCAAGCTCCTTTTTGGCCCGACTAATATTTATTTTAAAAGCAAGGTTCTGGTGCTTGAACTCTTAACGTCAGACAGAATCATTAAACTTCAGTGTAAACATTAGGCTTAGAGAGCAAAAAAACAACAACATATTTTGGTCACGTGTTTCACCCCGCGACAATTTTTTAGCTTATTTTCTTTTGGGTTTACCCTCAAAACATACTTTTCAGTTAAATTATGACAAAATGCTTCACCAGTGGTGAAGCATTGGAAAAAAACCCGGGTTTTTTTGTAAAAGGCCCGCGGGTCTGGGTTTTTGCGGTTTTTTGTGGTTTTTTCCGGGTTTTTTATTTATGTTTTGTGGCATTCTCGTCACACCATTTCTAGATTAATGTCATTGTTTGAGCACGCATAAAGACTGTGATGCCTTCAATATCATCGTTGCCTATCAGTATTTGCTTCAGGTGGCGGAGGGAGAAGAAGCTCCTATTCCCCAAGCTGTTCTGAAGTACCCGATTGACGGCAGCGCGCTTCCTAGTTTTATGGGCATCCATGGATAAAAAAACCGACTTTTGACCAGAATAACAATTTTTGGGGCTTATCAACTCATCCACTGCTATGGCTATACGGCGTCGTCGACTCTTGTTACTGTTTTCTCTTGGGAGCCGGATTCTCCGTACTCAAGAAATCCAACGGACGTAAGCCCGGACGACCCCGTAAAAAGCAAGTGCGAAAAGCACCACACCACTGCGCCCTACAGGAATTTACTTTCACTTTTTTCTAAATCAGTAGCTCATGTTCCTCACGGACAAATACTAGCGCTGAAAATCTTAGTCCGGTACATCAATAAAGGCCAGATCAAAATTCTCCGAGCATAGTAGGGGCGTATCCATTATTTGCTCAGGGGAAGGGGGGCGTGGACATAGGCTCGGGGGCACTGGACGGGGCCCCAAGTGCAAAGATCGCCAATGAAAATAAAAAGAACGTCAGCGGTGGCTGATAGATTGTGGAGTGAATTGGTGTAGTTCTCGTGACTTTTATTGGCTGTTTTTTACCTACCTTGCTTGTTTCTTTGTCTATCTAGCTAAATAAAGCGTGGTATCCTTTTTATTGTTTTTTGACCCGGGGACTACCTCTGAGGTGCCCCCAACACGAATTATTTGGGCAGTCTGAGAAAAATTAACCGGCGCCTTGAGACAAAACCTCCCCTCCCGCCAGAAAAAAACTCTTGAGTCACCCCAGAACGAGTCTTGGGATCCCCGAGACCAGCTCTGGGAGCTCCACGAACCAAGACAAACTCTTGAAGGTCCTCGAGACCAACACTGGGGGCCCAAGAACAATTCTTGGGGTCCCCCGGAAACCAGCTCTGGGGACCCCAAAGACCGAATCTAGGGACCACCGAAACAAAATTTCAGCCAGGTTCGAGACCAACTCTATGGGCCGACGAGACAAACCCTCAAAGGCCTTAGAGACCAACTCTGAGGCCCTAGAGACGAATTCTTAAAGGCCTTCCGAGAGCAACCCTGGGCTCCCCGAGAAAACTTTTCGGATCCCCCAAGTCAGAGTCTTGGGCCCACCGAGACCAAATCTGGGGGCCCTCAGATACCAGCTCTGGGCGCCCCCCCCGTGACAAACTCTTGAGCGTCCTCCAGACCAACCCTGGAAACCCCGGGAAAACTTTTGGGGATGCTTCAGAGATCAAATCTGGGGGCCCAGCGATAAACTCTGGTGTCCCTATAGCCGAATCTGGGACCCCCAATTCAAAATTTTGGTGGGTCCTGCCAAACCAACGCTTGGGCCGCTAAGACTTGCTATTGAGAGTCTCCGAGACAAACATTGTGATGGTGTCCGTCTTCTTATAATCAACTTGAATAGAAATCAGGAGACGACAGGAGGCCGTGCGGGAAGCTCTTTGCAGTGCTTAAGCTGAGCAAAGGGGGAGAGGATGTCGCCCCACTTTGGACTTTTCCCGGGGCAAAAAAATGATAGAAATCTGCGTTGTACAATGTGCAATTTGAACGACATGTGGATTCTTAGGAAATATTTTCCGGGTAAGACGGCAAAAATTTTCAAATGCACTTTTCCAGTGGGATGTATGAGGTGGCATATAGTACCAATTCTGCCAAATTTTGGCATATTCTACACATATCAAGTCTTAGTAGCTTTAAAAGTGATGTGAATAGCAAAAATACAATTTTTTTCTCAGGGGCATATAGAAAATGATTTATGACAAAACCCGGGTGGGTTTTATCCATGAAAAAACCCACTAAAAAAACAAAAAACCCGGGCAGTGGGTAGAGGGCAGTGCCAACTCTGTTCACCACGTGACGTTTTTTCTCTTTTCGACTCTGGCTTACCCCCCCCCACCTACCGGCTAGATCCGACACTTTTAACGGTATCATATAAGAGCACTTGAACACAAACCGACAGCAGGCCGAATTGGCACGACCTACCTCTCAAGTGGTTTCTTATTGTTTATTATTTTTATGGAAGCCGAATATGTATATGCTTCCTAAAATGCCTTTATCACTTGGGCATGTCACCCACAATGCACCTTCTCAGTGGCACCACGAGTTCAGAGAATCCCACTGTATCCTTGCCCAGTGCTCATCCGGGCTGTTCCTGAACTTGTTCACCGTTTCGCACTCGATAACGCAGGATAGAACTGTTCCATTCTGCCACGGCCCTGTAACCCAGGTGGTTCCGCCGAGCACGGGTATTTGCACGAGGATGGGCGAGCTTGAACTGATGGCCTCGTGTATTGTTGACTTGCGGCTCCTTGATCAGTAGCTCCTTTGACACCCTCGTGCAGTTTTGCATTTTCTCTCAGATAATAATCATGCTGCCGATTATTCACGGAGATCACAACGGAAAGGCCACCAAACCGTGTGGCTAATCAATTCAATATGGCTACCTCAACGGCGGGGTGGTTTGCCTGTCAGCAAAAAAAGACAACGCACGTGCACGCAAAGGAGTCCGACTCCGCATTTCGGATATATTTGACACCTTTTTAGGCGTCGGACGGTATGCATTAGGGAGTCAAGATCACAGAAGGGAGTCAGCTGACTCTTGGAGCAACTAGCCGTTGTTTTAAGAGTGTCAATCGCTCCAAATGACTCCCAGAGATGAGGATCCCCAAATGACTCCCAGAGATACAAGGAGATGACTCCTTTGTAGAACCAGACAGTGCTTCTGAGGGTGTCTAAGCACGCTCAAAACAGGTGTCTTGACACCCCAAAATAAGCATTAATGGATTTGGGGTATCGGACACATCGGAAGTGACACCATTTATTGGGGACTGACCCTTTTCTTTAAGACCAGCGACGCTCTAGGCTGGGGTCGACCACTAAAACTGGAGCCGCAGACTCCGCAGCAAAGAGTCACTGCGACATTGGATGTCACGAAAGTTCTCTCAGTGTGGCCACACCATAACTGAGAATTTTTGACATTACCTACATGATTCTGGTGAAGGGCTGTGCCCGGATATACAATCTTAAGTTTTTTTTACATCTGGATTCGAGGGGACAGACCAGTCAACACCTTATCAACGAAATACAATAATCATTACATTAAAAGGGATAGTAATAATGTAGTATGTTTTAGCATTCTCAGGAGCGGACGCAGACCCGAGTTTTGGGGGGGGCAAAGCCATGTCTGCCTCTCCTCCTGGGGAGGGGGGATGGGACGTGGAATTTTGGTGCCCGACAGACCTAGTATAAGCCACCTCTCCAAGTACATGATCGCTCTCCTGGCGGGGGGGGTGTGGAAGCGAAAATTTTTTTTGCTCTACAAACCTAGTGTATACAACTTTAAAAAAATTATCCGGTGTTTGGAGGGTCCAAAAGATAATTTGTCTCCCCCTCCTGCATCCGCCAATGGGCATTCTCACAGACCTGTTTCACTCGATGCAGAAAATTAAAACATCTGAAATAAGAACACGAAACTTTAAAGAGTTGTTTAATACCACTTCAAAGTTTCATTGGGATGCTTGGACACCCTTCAAAGAGATATAAATCCACACCCATGCGCCTTTCCTGTGTGTGTTTTTTTTTCAGGTGGACAACAGTTTTGCTGACGAGAGGGGGTCTGACAATTTCTGACGACTTCTAACGAAGGAGGGACGGGAGTGAGCCATTCTATGACAAAGGGAGGGGGAGGGTCCAAACACCCCCAATTTTAGCTGATCTCACTTGTCTCTATAAGAGACAGAGGGCTCTTATGCTCATCATGTTGTCCCCCGCGAAAACGATCGCACCATTGTAGCGAAATTCCAGATCCACTACTGAAGTTACGACAACTAAAAGCAGTTATCAATTTCTAACTGGAAATGACCTCAAGTTATTTTTATTATCTTACTCCCAACAAAACTGACATTCAGCTCCTTACAGTGGAAGCAGTAAGACCTTATTACAAAATTATACAGGCTGCACCATTTTTCCCAGATTGTAATGCCAACACCTCCTTGCAATCAACTAATTTGCTCCCTCGGTAAGTAGCAAGTTGAGTATATTCGTCATGAGACTGGATTCTGCCAGGGGGTTGTGTGAGGGGGGCAACTCGGGATAAATCGTAAGAACAGCGTTTTTTAAGAAAATCGGCCAAAATTGTGCTGTTTTGAGGGCATGGCCCCTTTCCCCCCTTTTGTCCGCCAGTGGATTCTGCCTACTCTCGTATTATTCCATATATCTCCAAAATGGTTCGTGATAGCCGTTTGAAAGTGTCCTACTTTTCCTAAAACTAAATTGGCTTTCTCTGAAAAATTTTGAGATAATATATTTTCCAGGGGCGAGACCATGGCTCGGTATTCAGAGGGGACCCATTCACAATCCCAGTATTATCGTGTACGGTGCGTTTTTCGTACAGTTAGACCGTCCGTTAAAATATTGAGAGCAGTTATAACGTTTGAGCAGCGCTGATATATCAGGTGTCAGTTCTTCAAGTTTTTCTATGATTTTTTTTACAAAAGTGGCTCCAGTAATTCGAATTAAGGGGTTTTAAATGTAGCTGCGTTGTACTGTTGCAGGCTAAGCATACTGCCCTCAATACAGCCTGGTGGTACAAAACTAACCATACTATTCTCCCAACACTATGCTATATAATAGTGATATGCTATAGCCGTACTCAAGCATTGCTATTAAAGGGGTATCACACATGTGTAAACGTATTTTAGTATGCTAAATGGATTATATAAATATATAGGACTTCTCCACTAGTGAAAATGAAAAAAGTTCGGAGCTTTCGGCTATATTTTATCAGCCTTCGTCAGCGAGTGGTCGGATCGATCGGTGGACATAGGAAGACAAGACACGTTACAAAAATTATATAACAAGTCCAAAAAGGATTCCAGGAAACGTGCACGAGTAAGAGAGTTACCTACCTGAAGCACATTTTAATAACCACGCAAATCATCATATTTTGATATTCAACGATTAAGGGTAGCTTATACAGTACAGCATAATAATGGTAGGTAATTGACGCACATCATATGCTAGTATAAAAATGCTAATGGTTAGTAAAGAGCTAAAAAAGAGAATATAAGATTCATTGCAACATCATAGTTAATAAAACTAAGAGCAAGTGTCTAATAATAACGGTAGGTACTTCACACATTAAATACTAGTACAAATGTCAATGTTATGTAAAAAGCTACAAAATATATATATAAAAAAGTTAAGAAACACATCCTGCCATCCTATATATCAATATAAATATAAATATAAAATATATAATACAAATACAATATATGACAATCCTATAACAATAATATAAAACTAGCTGATCACAAACATATGTTAAAGTTATCAAAACTATTTAGAGCTACAGCTATGTATAATGGGAAGCCACCTGTCGTGAAACCTGCTCCCAGAGTTCCGGTTGATGTTGGCGTCGTTCGGTGATGTCAGTACCGTCTCACGACGGCCAGCAGTGCGGATGTAAGCGGACTCTAGGAGCAGGCGTTGATGATAGTTGGTGGCGTGGTCCAGGATTTGGGCTTGGTCAAAGTGAGGGGTGCAGGTCCGGTGGGTGCTGAAAGCTGAGGTGTTGGCTTTCGACCGATTGCTTCCTCTCCAGCTTTCCCTGTGTTCTTTTACTCTTGTTTGCAGTTCTCGGTCGGTTTCTCCGATGTAGGTGGCGGGCTTGCCATTCACTGAACATGAACATTGTATGCTGTAAATGATGTTTGAGTTCTGTTCTTTTGGTAGGTGATGTTTCGCTTTGCTGCAGAGGATGCTGGATATGGTTCGTTGTGGTTTTGACACCAGCTGTACGCCGATTGCCCGACTTGCACGTTTTAACTGGTAAAACGACGGCCCTGTAAACGGTACCGAAAACCGAACTGGAAGAGACTGGTTGTTCGACCCCGCTGGGGCGGGGAGGGCACGGGCCTTGAGCTTGATGTCCTCAGCGGTTTTGGTGATGGTGGACTTGATCGTAGTTAGTGGGTATCCGTTCTGCTGGAACTTTTCTTTGACGAATAACAGCTCCTTCTCTCGGTTCTTGACAGTGCTGCAGTATCTGTAGGCTCTGATGGTGTCTGCTCGAATGGCCGCTGTGAGATACCGAGGTTCTGTGAAAGACTGGAAAGGGACGACCTGATTGGTGGCGCAGTCCTTGCGGTACACCTTGGTGATGAATCGGTCTTCTCCTCTTCTTATGTCGATGTCCAAAAATGCGAGATGTCGGTCTATTTCCAGTTCAGATGTCACGTTTATGCTGCTCTCCTTATTGTTCAGGACTTGGACCCATGCGCTCAAAGCGTCATCATCTCCTTCGAACAGGATGAGGTAATCGTCTGCATAACGACAAAACTTGGTGACTCTTCCACCACAGGTTGTTGCCAACTGTGCTATGTCTTCCTCCCAAGCACCCATATAGAAGTCTGCTACTAGCGGAGAATAGCTCTTGCCCATTGCTAAGCCGCTGGTCTGTCTAAACCAGCGTTCTCGGCCTGCATCTTCTACCACAGCGTGACAATGATTGATGGATAACTGCAGCAAGTCTGCGACAGAGTCTGGTTTTAGGGAGGTAACGTCTATTAGCGCATCTTGGTTGGTACGTAGCAGATCACGGATGAGGTTTATGGCCGGCCCGGTGGGTATAGAGGGAAACATCGCCTCCACATCTAGCGAAACCAGACGACAGGTGTTCACGGTGTGCTTCATATCCTGTAGCAACTCCAAAACTTGTAGAGGCGAGTTGATCAGGTCGTCCCTTTCCAGTCTTTCACAGAACCTCGGTATCTCACAGCGGCCATTCGAGCAGACACCATCAGAGCCTACAGATACTGCAGCACTGTCAAGAACCGAGAGAAGGAGCTGTTATTCGTCAAAGAAAAGTTCCAGCAGAACGGATACCCACTAACTACGATCAAGTCCACCATCACCAAAACCGCTGAGGACATCAAGCTCAAGGCCCGTGCCCTCCCCGCCCCAGCGGGGTCGAACAACCAGTCTCTTCCAGTTCGGTTTTCGGTACCGTTTACAGGGCCGTCGTTTTACCAGTTAAAACGTGCAAGTCGGGCAATCGGCGTACAGCTGGTGTCAAAACCACAACGAACCATATCCAGCATCCTCTGCAGCAAAGCGAAACATCACCTACCAAAAGAACAGAACTCAAACATCATTTACAGCATACAATGTTCATGTTCAGTGAATGGCAAGCCCGTCACCTACATAGGAGAAACCGACCGAGAACTGCAAACAAGAGTAAAAGAACACAGGGAAAGCTGGAGAGGAAGCAATCGGTCGAAAGCCAACACCTCAGCTTTCAGCACCCACCGGACCTGCACCCCTCACTTTGACCAAGCCCAAATCCTGGACCACGCCACCAACTATCATCAACGCCTGCTCCTAGAGTCCGCTTACATCCGCACTGCTGGCCGTCGTGAGACGGTACTGACATCACCGAACGACGCCAACATCAACCGGAACTCTGGGAGCAGGTTTTACGACAGGTGGCTTCCCATTATACATAACTGTAGCTCTAAATAGTTTTGATAACTTTAACATATGTTTGTGATCAGCTAGTTTTATATTATTGTTATAGGATTGTCATATATTGTATTTGTATTATATATTTTATATTTATATTTATATTGATATATAGGATGGCAGGATGTGTTTCTTAACTTTTTTTATATATTTTTGTAGCTTTTTACATAACATTGACATTTGTACTAGTAATTAATGTGTGAAGTACCTACCGTTATTATTAGACACTTGCTCTTAGTTTTATTAACTATGATGTTGCAATGAATCTTATATTCTCTTTTTTAGCTCTTTACTAACCATTAGCATTTTTATACTAGCATATGATGTGCGTCAATTACCTACCATTATTATGCTGTACTGTATAAGCTACCCTTAATCGTTGAATATCAAAATATGATGATTTGCGTGGTTATTAAAATGTGCTTCAGGTAGGTAACTCTCTTACTCGTGCACGTTTCCTGGAATCCTTTTTGGACTTGTTATATAATTTTTGTAACGTGTCTTGTCTTCCGATGTCCACCGATCGATCCGACCACTCGCTGACGAAGGCTGATAAAATATAGCCGAAAGCTCCGAACGTTTTTCATTTTCACTAGTGGAGAAGTCCTATATATTTATATAATTCATTCACATCCACCTATCATGTCATTTCGAATGCTAAATGGAATCAATGGGATACGTATCTTGGACCTGCATTTAGTTCCAAGACCAAATAGATAAAAATCGATCACGGGCAGATCCAGGAGACAAGATCATTTCGAATCCCCCGGGTTTGGCATGGGCGGATAAAGGTTTGACAATATGAAAAGTATTAATAGTCGGGCAACATATATATTGGCCTTTTAGACATTTCCAACAGGCACTTTGCCCCTCTGTTTTGCTTTTGCTGCATCCACCTAGAGGTGGATGATAGAGAAGTATGTGTTTGAGATTATAACATTTGTCTCGATGTCAAAGATGTCAGCTGCATCTAACGTTTGGTAACCTATGAAGCAATACACTGGTAAAATAAATATACCTTACCATTTAGTTCTGGCCCTAGAACCGACACTTGATTTCGAATTCTGACATGGTTGAAATATTTGGAAGTTTTGAATCAATTCTTGGTCAATATGTAGGTGATATGCTTGTGAAAATTAAGCAACTTGGCCAAGAGTTAAAGATCATCTAAAAGACAGTGAAACAAATGTATATTTAACACGTCTCTGCCCGCAATTTTCAAAGTTTTGAAATGGCGTTTCCTTTTGGAAATGAATTTCAGCAAGATTCAAATCGATCCCACTTTGATTTATTTTAATGGAACCAGTGGATTTTTAGATGTTACGGGGGGAGAGGGACCGAATCCATGTCCCCCTGACAGGAATGGGGGGTAGTCTGGAGTCTGACAGGAACAGAGGTAAGGTGGGAGGGCGGCAGAGAGGTGCGTACCGTGGTTGCTGAACAAGGATGACGCTCACCCGGTGACGGCGGGACGTCCGAGTTTAACGGAGGGGCACCATCAACTTTTTCACCTATTCTTTTCAGTCAACGCCATAGGGTTAGTGTTTTGGTTCACGTGAGATAACCTGAATAAGGCAAAAAGCCCTAGAACACCGACTGAAGTTTTGCACCATTTCCCGTTCCAATTCAGAACAATTCACCACGCTCATTCTTATTGCATGTAATTCCTGGCTGTAGTATATGTACATACATACCTACCATCCAACCACTCTCCTTCTCTCCATCGGTCTCTGTCGGGGTAGGATCCCTTGCTCTCCAAGTTTGATCAGCAGATACTGGCGTTGAAGCTCCTGACTTGAACGGGTTCAGCAACTGTTCCGCCTGTGTCGAAAAGCAGGCTTGATTAATTAAGGAAGAAGATAATCGAGCCCATAGAGAAAACCAAGGCTAATAATCTCTGACAATGATGGTCTAAATACATTTACTTGTACATATCATACGAAACGTATCAATTTTAGAAAACAAATATCTTTGAATGTATCGCAAGGCACATGAACGCGCCTCCACCAATCAGCGGCCGGCATCTAGCAGTAGCTGCATGCCCGCGGGGCACGGAGGTGACAGGGGTCACAGTCGCACGACACCGGTGGAGAGTTCAGACGCCGTTGGGGAGGGGGTGGCGTGGGGAATAGTATTATATCCCACGTGTTTAGTCGTGAGGAGGCTGTTAACGGTTTATTGGCGGATGCTGTGGACTACCAGCGCAAGCTGTTGGAATTGGCGAAAGGGATATTCATTGTATGTGGATACCATAGTTAGGCAAGTGAGTGGGATATTGGGTCCGCAGAATGCATGTGAGTTTATAAAAAGTGGGAGATTTTGTCGGCGGTCGAATGGTTTTAGAGCAGGTCGTTCAGTATCAATTCTTTCAGCAGACCGCATATCCCGAATAAAATTGTGCCCTCCTGAGAAAACCTGTACGGAAGTTAGCAAGCGTGTTTGGTACGAAAACATCAACCGGTTGGCTTCAGTTACAATTAGTTACCGGCATAAGATATTTCAGTGCGCACTTAGTTCCGAAACTCTCCGAACGGGAAAATGGATTGTCCGGGACACGATTCTTAAAGACCGATATAGTCGGCGATGCACGCTAAGAGGCAATACCAGTACAAACCAAAATTTGGCGCGCTTCATTTCACCTCACCCATCCGACACCTCACCCATTGACATTATGATGAAAACCAAATATCTGCTGTCCAAGAAAGGAAGGCTGCTGATTATGCAATAACAGGTTTGTCTTGTAGTTCTGGTCACAAAAATACCTTCTTAGTATGTACCTATCCAAAAATTAGCAAAGTATACTACCCATAGCACTCAGGCGCGTTCGTTGTATTTGCCGAGCTACGTCGATAGAAAACCCCTTTCGTAAGGGAGGTCTCTAGGATAAAGATACCATGTGTAAATTTTCTTGTTTCTGTGTGCCAAAGGCTGCACTTGTCATTTTCTCGGTTGTAATTTGGTCGCTGACATATGCTGTGAAAAACATTAAAATGGTTTGAGATATCATAAATTTGGGGGACTACCCAACTATCTGTCACCAACTTGTTAAAAAGTTGGAAGATTTTCTAGCCTCTGGGTAGCGTTTCACGATTTTGAAAAAGTAGCTCTAATAGCGGTAGCGGTTTCAGCCAGCCAAGGCAGCGGAAGCATTGCGCCGCAGCGGTAGCGGATTCAAATTTGTTGCCCCACCTCCGACGCTCATGACCAATACATTGAATTGAACTGGGGAAAACTCGCTAATAACATATTGCTTACATCGAGCAACTTTACCGTTGGCTGGAATAAGACTGCGATACAGCATATGAAATAGGACTGGAATAAGAATAAGACTGACCGTTTGCTGGAATAAGAAAAATGAGTCATAGACAGGGGGGTCAGATGGGAAAGAGAGACAGGCTGTTGGAAGAGGTCAGGACCTCCTAGACTATAAATATCCGGAAGTACGCACTGCCGTGTGAGTGCCAACTATTTCAGGACCCCGTAGGCGAGAAGCAGGTCGTTTGCAGTCACAGTCATTTTTCATTGGCATGAATTGCTGTTCGTCAGATAGGAGCAGTCGTGCTGTCAAATCGCAGGCATGAGTTGTGACGCTTTTCCCAAAGTTTTGTACAGCTACATGAAACGACTAGGCTGCGTATTGGCCACACACACGCCACTCACTCTCTCCGCTTGAGTGGAGGCGAGTATCCTGAGTGCTGGCGATGTGGCGACCCGCTCATTGTGAGGCTCGCTCTCGTGGACTGCCGGACTATGAGATCAAAAGAATACGGCATCTGGGAGATCACACTCATTGGAATCTCTTTTAAGACAGTTTTCATCTGGAGGCCTATCAAATATCGAATCTTTTTGTAAAGTATCGATTTCAATGTAATTTATTCGCCGACTTAGCCTGAACTAGACATCGTTAGCCTTTGATGTTATCGTGTAGAGATGAGAGATTTAGCACGTTTTAGGACGTAATCACCTGGTTTTACTTCTTGACCTGTTGAAACCCATACGGAGGTGTTTTATCTATTGTTATGGGCGCCATATGAACAACGATGTCGGAGTGCCCTGAAAGCCCAAACATGATAATGACTGCATGAAATGAGCGACCTCTCAGTTCACCTAGCTCTCTCTTCCACGATCTGGCAGGTTGTGAACACCGATGTGGGCTGCTACACCGTCAGCATGGAGGACAAGACCGGCTGGAACTACTACTTCGGTGGATTCGACGGGCAGAACGAACCCACGTAACGTAACACAACGTAGCCTGTTCTGAGCACCTGGTTTCTGGTAGGACATGGTTTGTGTTTCTCATCGTGTCCCCTCATCCAGTGGCGTGACCAGAAATTCGTTCAAAGAGTTCAGAAATAGTATGACAACTAAGTATATGGGTGCTGGGATTTCAGATAACTATATGACTATAGAAAACTGCACTGGACGCAGAGGGCTTGCATTGTTTCTCTCTGGCTAAATCTCTATCATTACCCCAGCCGTAGAAATTCCGCGTATTATGGTGAGCAAGCAGTCACTACGTGGAGGTGGAACTAAAAATGATGGTTATATATCATACGTATTCTTTGAAACCACTTATTTAAGCATACGGGTGTTATATCCCTTTACCGCCTGAGGTGTACAGTCGGACCCCCTCGCTTTTTTCGCGAATTATTCCAAACTAATCTAAAGAAGACGCACTTCACTTTATAGGCACCTAGGGTGATCAATTTGACAACTTACCACCGAAAATTGACATCAGGTGAGATCAGGTCAACGAGTTATGACGTCACTTCTAAACCCATGTGGGGTGGTTCTGTCCTTCTAAAATGAGGCTGACAAAACCAGGGTGTAACGCGGCTTCCAGAAGAGCTAGATCAAATTTCTAAGCATTATTTGAAAGCTCTTGGAACGAAACATATGCGTGCTGTCATCCATTTTGAGATCAGGCCAATACCAAGGTTATCAGAAGTCTCGAAAGGTAACGGTTTACGAAATGTGGAACGAAACAAGGTGCAAACTTAAATTCAGTATCATAGTGGTGAGCATCACACAAGGATTCAAATAATATGCGAAATGATTTTTAGAGAGCATTATTTGACCCTGACATCAGATAAATGTCATAATATGACCTTACAAGGTCATGCCACATGGTTATTTATTTATTTATTCAGCAGCATCGCCAACCGATAAAATCCATTTACAGGCGAAGTCTGAACATTAAAAACTGACTTACAGTGGAACACCTCATGCAGTATACATCTTTACAAATAATATGTAAAGCTAAAAATGGAAAATATTAAAACTTAAATTTAAACTATAGACCTAAAAGGAGATTGTGGCTAAAATGCTTAATTCTTACCCAGCACAGGATGATGGAATAAAAAGAAATACTCACCACTAAAATCGCACACCATAAAAAGTAAAAGAAGGACATACAGGGCCTAAAAAGACGAACGAGCACGGCCAACAAGCCTTACAACTGTTACACATGTCTTATTACATTATTCTTGGGCTGAGCTGGTACATCGAGCTTTGTACGGATTATATTTCTAATAAAAAGTAAATCGTGCTGTACCCTCCGAGCAGAGAGAGACCATTGAAATGCTTTAGAAGATGCTCATAGATAATAAAGGGTGCTTGTCCTGATGGAATGTGGTGGGTAAGCCACAGACGAAACCTGTGTTGAACCCGGTCGACCTGGACCTTGTGAGAGTCAGCCGCCCCTGCCCAGACAACACTGCAATATTCTAAAAATCGAACTCGCGTTACAGTAGTATGCAGCTAGTAGACTGCTGAATTTCGACGTCGTGAGACCAGTCTGAAAAGATCGAATGAGTAATCCGAGAGATCGATTGACCCGTTTAACTATATCATGTACATGATTGGAAAAGGTGAGTTTAGAATCAATTGTGACGCCAAGATTGCGAATTGTGTCCACGTGCTCCAGAACCGAGGTGCCTATAAAGTATTTGGTCCGGACGGGTGCGCTCCTGAGGGTCATCGTCAAGGATTTGCATGTTGATTGATTTAGTTTCAGTCCCACCCGGTAGACCATGCTGTGAGGCGATCAAGGTCCTGCAGTAGCCGTCCATCAGATGGTGACTTAATTTTCAGGAAAATTTTAACATCGTCGGCGTACATGAGGCAGCCTCTCTGAATGAGGTCCGGAAGGTCATTTATATACAAAGAAAAGAGCGAAGGGGCCAGAAGGGCGCCCTCAGACACACCAGAAGTTGCACAACTCCAATAAGAAATTTTGCCGTTGACGATGACTCTCCAATGCCTATCGGGGAGGTACGACACGAACCATTTTAAGCAGTGTCCTGGAGATGATATGATTGTTTTAGTTTGTGAATTACGACTTCATGATTAATGCTATGAAAAGCGGCCGAATAGTCGGTGTAAAATGCGTCCGTCTGGTACCCCTCTGATATGGTCTCCCTCGCTGATTTGAGATAAAGGGGCCAGATTTGTCACACAGGAACGTCTAGGTATAAAACTATGTTGCTCCGGACACGCATGAAATGAATCCTTGGGCAAGAAAAACGCGGCATGGATGTTTTTGCTTTTTCTAGGTCTTATGGCTCCCGAGTTTTACGAGGCTTCCTAAATGGGTCGAAATTTGACCCATTTCGGCCCACTGCACAGTGATGCAGGAGGCCTGAAAAACTGGATGAGATTCATAGCTCAATAAATAATAATGCTAGAACAATGCTTTTGGGTGCAATTTGAAGCTCTTCATCAGGCAGCTCAAACAAGCACACCAAATTTAATTTTTCCTCTTAACCCTCATTTTGCCAGGGGGTTGATTCTACCCCCTCTTAATTTTTTGCGATGGGAGAAAAACTGTTCGGTTTAGCGCAATGCCGCGTGGCAAGTCCGGACCAACATCAATTTGATACATCTTGACGAAATTTCAATCCAAGGTCAGGTCAGGTCACCTAGTTATGATGTCATTGCTAAACCGAGGTAAGGCAATGTTGGTTCTCAAAGCAAGGTTGGCAAAAGCCGGGAATACCTCAGCTTCTAGAGGGGTTAGATCAAGTTTCTATACACAATTCGAAAGCTCTTGTAAAGAACAATCTAGAGCGGACATCCATTTTGAGGTCAGGTCTATAACAAAGGCACCAGAGCAACCCTTGGGACCCATTGGGTGCGCTACTTTATGCAGAGGCTATCCTGGGGTTTTAACCCTATTTCCGTCAGGCTCCCGGCTACCCCTATTTCCGGCAAGGGGGCAATATCGGCCCCCCTAAGATCTCGTAATCTAACCGGCCGATTTTGAAAATTCAAAGTGCCATAGATTCCTCTGCTGCTAAACTTTATTTTGAAAAAAGATAATTTCAAAATTTTTATTTTTAGGAGAAGGTCGTGCAAAATATACAATTTTGGTGTATTTTTTAGATTTTCCATAACCCTTGTCTCTGTTGTACGATTTTCACAAAACTAGTTCAGATTTACAAATAATTGACCCAAAATTTTCATATACTCGAGTTACGCAAAAATTCGAAATTCAATGGCAGTTCCATGACCAGGACTATGAGGGGAAATATATACAACCTAAAAGTTTTTGTTACGCGGATTAGAAGCCGTCATATACTGCTTGGCATCTTTGACACATAAATAAATGAGAAAAAAAGTGAAAAACTCATCAGGGGCGGATGCAGTAAGGTAAAACAGTGGGGTAAAATACATACCAACAATATGCGAATGGTATGCATGAGTATATTAGTCCCTCGACTAGTTGAAATTTAATTTCTGATAATTTTTTCCCTCCCATGGCAGCTCTGGGAAAGGGGGTGACATAGGCGGATCAAGGACTCGTCGTGGGGGTGGGGGTGATTGGAAACACATTTTCAATATACAACGATATTGAGTCGCGGCGGTGATACTGGCTGGGAATATACATTTTGAAAATGTGTAGTGACTGGACACGCCTCTGGTAATCTAGAATTGGGTTATAACTATTTTGAATTTTCATATACCCAATTGTATTCGCCCTGGCACGGCTGTAAGCAGTCTTCTCACTTACTAACGTTTAGTCCTTCTTGATAACATTCCCCCCATTTTGAACTGCTGTAACCGCCCCTGATGAATACAAATAGTGACAATTGTGAATGCACTATCATCTCACATAAAAAAATGATATAATAAAACCATATAACTGGTATCAGGATCAGCAGAGACGGCTTCCTTTCACAAAAAAACCCATCGCATACGATAATACTTGGTTTGTGGATAGAACCTCCCCAAAAACCCAGCCATAGCTCCGCCCCTGGTAAATATATAATCTTGAAAATTTCAGAAAACCTGGCTGTACTAGTTTTAGGAAAAGTCAGGAAGTTTCAAAGTTCTATCGTAAGCCGTTTCGGAGATATTCTTGAAAAACCTGGAGGGGGGCAATATTAGCCCCCCTGCCGGAAATAGGGTTAATGGTTCTGACAGTGGCTGTAGCTTTATGAAATAATTACATAGTCGCAAATTTGACCTTGCGATAACCTGAATAAAGGTAATTATAAGGGAAACAATTCATGTGATTGATAATTTGATTTAATGATTGGATTTCCCCAGTTGTTAGCCGGCAAACATTGGAAGTGAAAAATGCATTCTCACCTCGTATTTATTAGCATTGGGAACACATTTAGGGTAGCGTCGGGTATTAAACATCATCAGAAGATAACCACTGTTAAGATTTAACAGCGGGCAAACGCAACAAAATGTGGGACAAGTGACTTTCTTCAAAATCCAAGAGAGGTAGTATGTACAGCCGGTTCGATACTGATTGGTAGGCATTAGGCTGTGGTCGTTTTTGCAAAATATCTCTCAAGTGATGGTCCTTACAGACACCATTGTTGCCTCACCTGCTGCGTTTTGACTGGATGCATGAACTGACGTGCGAAATACTTCATAAGGTTCAAAATTTGGAAGAAATTGAGAAAAGACACAGAAAATCATCGGGATCGGTGAAAACAGTTTTTTGTTCATAATTTTACAAATTTACGTCTCATCCAGTTTGCAGGGTCCCAAATTTAAAGAGCTGATCAAAATGCATTGCTAGAGACGAAACGTTTATGAGAAGAGTAATCGTTTTTAAGATAATTCTTAAACGAACTGACACTAATACCTACCAATCACTGGGGAACCGGCTGTATGTATGTACATACATGACAGTCAGTTTAAACAAGGGGCGGAGGCCAAAGATTAACGGAAAATCGGTTAAAAATAACATTTTACAAAGGGGAAGAATGTGAGCTAAAGTTAAAATCTGAATTTCCTTATTCAGGGCCTGATCTCGCTGTGACCTAATAAGTATTGAACTGACCCTAATACCTACTGAATTGACACTAATACCTGCTTTCGTTGTCTCAATTTACCCTCCTGCTTCTCAACTTTATTGCCTCATTCAATTAGAGGTGTCCATCAATAACGTTATGGGTATTTTTTATTGTTTACCCCCTTCCTCCATTCAAACGTGTCATTTGATTGGAGAAAGGAAATAATACACGGCGATTTGTGGATGCCGCGCGCGTCATTGCCACAACCACCCGCCGACTACGGGTAGAACATGAGCTCACTAAAACTGTTATAACTTTTTTTGGCCGTCGGTTGCTGACCTACAGACTCCACCAATGCTAAAATACATGGTATGATTTTCTAGCTGATCATGACGGTGCCTTTTTTCGCCAGTCTAAGGAAATATGATGTATGTTATAAATTTTAGTTCCGAAACATATTTTTATTAAAACTAATTCACTGCATTCTCTGGAGCAGCTAGAGCCGTATTTTTCTGACCAAAAGGTCACAAACATCCCAAGCTTTACGGTGGTATACGTTGTTTATGGATGACGAGGTGTGAGCACCTGTTATTAACGTTTTAGATCACGCTATTATTTATGGCCAGATACCCGTATTAAGAGAGGCAGAATAAGTTTCAAGTTTCAGCTCCTGTGAAACCAATGTGGTACGCTAGAGAAAGAAAATAATTATGGTGTTCCGGGTTCCAAACAATTCTCAAACGTTTCGCATACATTTGATATTAATTCTAGGAAGTCATTTTTGGCATTTTCGTCCCGTTTTTTAGGCCCGCTGCATCACTGTGCACTGTGACGTCACGGGTCATCTGATATGGTTCAAACGCGGCTCCAAAGTAGAAATAGGTAAGGTCCTTTCAGCACCTTTTCAATTTGTTCCGTTTCACTTCCGGTTCTTGAGATCGTAGGGGGTCGGATCGGAGCCCCAGGCGGGGAGGCGGTGGTGTGTATAAAAATGCCCCAGGTGGTGCTGGGATATTTGATACAATTACGTTGAGTACATGAGTAGTTCATTCAGGGAACGAACTTTATATCCATGAGGTGTGGGCTTTCACAGGGGAATGCATGAGCTCAGAACGTACTTATGACGTCAGCTATATTTCTCTGTTGACCTCTGAAGAACGTTGACCTATGTGATGGTGCCATGTAGCCATGACATGTATTTGCGCGCGCGCACACACACACACACACACACACACACACACACACACACACACACACACACACACACACACACACACACACACACACACACACACACACACACACACACACACACACACACACACACATACAAGTATGGTTAAAATGCACGACAGGAGATTAAAACATCAGCATTTAAGTCCAGCGGCAGGCGCCGCACGAAACTCCATGTATACATGGAGCAGCTGTGAAAGGGCCACACAGCGGTTTTGGTAGTTTCGTTGTAAATAAAAAAGATGACAGGTTTTATCTAAAACAAATGTTTACTTCGGGCCAAAGTAATGTACTTTGTATTTTTCTAATATTGTATATTTTTCTTTCTGTTCGCTGAACGATTTGTACTTTATTCCTCAGCCTTGCCAATTTTTTATTTGGGGGGGCTTGGAACAAATTGGTACACACATATCAGATATTCAAGCACATAGGTTGATAAGTAAGTTCCGCGACTGACACGTTAATGGTACGTGCAGAAACTGCTCATGAATTTGCCTTGTATCTGAACCTCCCAGTGAAACAATTTTTCGCAGGACCTCGACATTCAGCACTGCGAGGAGGGACAGCTATGGCTCGAGCGTGGGCACTCTGACTCCAGAAAATCCGTCCGCTCGGTGGACCGTTGACTGCAACGCTCCCAACGTAAATTATAGTAGGTATCTGTACTACACTGTAAATGTATGCGGGTGTAACTGTAACTGTATGTAACTGTACATTGCACCTGAACTGTATGTGGCCAAAATCTTAAGTGCTGTTGTGTGATTTTCTAATGCGCAATCCGTAACATAACTTATAGGGGCTGGTCCAGACCCTCCAGTGAAAATCCGAGAGCTTTTGGTGCCAGACTTTTTGTTAGGAAATATCAAGGGTTTGACAAAATTACCCAAGATAAGTGACGCAATTTTCGACAAAACAACTGATACCAAGCGCTCTCGGATTTTCGCACGAGGATTTGGACCAGACCCAGGCCCCATTTCATAAAAGGCGTAACTTACGCTTAAAGCGTAGAAGTAGCATAATGCAGCGTAGAAAGTGAATAATACACCCCAATCTTTTTCACACAAATGCAGCGTAAAATACAACTACTTGCAAAGTTACGCTGCTCTAAACTACGCTGTACCGGAATGCAGCGAAGAATATTCTCAATATTTTTTTCATATAGCAGACAACATGTACATATGTTGAATATGTAAAACACTCTTGAAAAGCTATGCAAAAAGTAGCAGCGTAACATTTATGAGACAATGAAGAAAACATGAAAAATATATAATTTCCTCTGAAAATCTGAATCTCAGGCAAGGCTAGGTAGTGTAGTGAAGGACAAACAGAGTCATGAATGTAAAATAAACTTAAAGAAAATAGGTGTGTAAGTTCTTCCTTGCACAGGTTTGAAGTGCAAGTTACTCATGTCAAATTGAGCTGATATATAGAGTTCTATGGCCTTGTTGGTATGCCAAAAATGATGCAATTACAGCTATGATGCAACACAGCTATTGATGCAAATACACAGGAAAGCTGACGTTGACTTTTTACTTTGACTTTCTGCCGTTAATGTTATCTTACAGTCTAGGAAGTACAGAACCCTAGATAGGCTAACACTGACACGTTGTTATATGGAGTCTATGAAGGATAAAGATTCAATTTAAGGTGCCTGTCACCACCAAAATCCAAGTATCTCTACTGAGGCCTCTGGCGAAAATGATGATATAGGTACCTAAGTACTGGCATCTACTTATTCTTCAAAGATTTTGAATCACTATTCCTTTCCCAGTTTCACGAAATTATAAGGTTCACAGACCTTTCACAGTTCACTCACGATTAGTAAACACACTTGAACTTAAATTCTGCTGAAGTACACTTGCACAACAATACAATAACCTTCTTGGGCCTTCTTGATAGTAACTACCTAAAAAAACGTGGTACTGCCAAAAACAAATGCGTCGTATATTTATTGCGTCAGCTGTTAGCGCGTCTTCCTCCGCAGTATTTTAAAAGTTCATGAGAAACTTAATAACAAATAAGAGGAAATAAGTACAATTATTTTCTTTCAACTAATGTATTCAAAAATATATAGCCACTTTTTAATGTTGATAAAGCACTTATACGTTATATTTGAAAGGGATAATTCCATTCCGAAATTGGGCGTAATTCACGCTGCATTTCATATCTACACCGCTTTTGCGTGAATGTCACCGCTCTTTGTGAAACTGATTCTGAGTACGGCGTAACTTTGCAGCTGAGTGTGGTGTAAAACACGTCGCATTTCTACAAATTTTATGAAATAGGGCCCCAGTCTGTTAATGTATTTTAGGAGGAGTATTGGTGGTTCTACCACGTGACATAGAGTTCGAATTGTAACAATTCACGAGAAATCCAGTTGAATTGAATTTGTTACAAATTCGATGGAACTCCTATTTAGCTACTAGAACGCTCGTTCCTGTCCGGTCTTCAGTTTTAGGCATGCCGGGGACTGGGTGTTTTTTCCTCCCGAATGGGGTAGCTTTGCCCACCGAAGGATTGTGGAGGTATGTAATGACTGCCGGCGGCTGGGTGAGTTTTTTCCCACCCAAACGGGTGAACTTTGGTCACCCAAGTATCGTGGAGATATGTAGTGCCTGCCGGCGGCTGGGAGGGGATTCGCCCACCGCAGGGGTGAGCTTCGCCCACATAAGTATTTTGTCCTGGTGTCCCACTGCAAGGTAGTACTTGTTCGCCCCGGTGTCCCACCTCAGTGTCTCACTATCCTGGTGTCTAAACCATACTCCAAGGTCTTGTTGTGACGCGCCGAGTGTACATACACTCGACCGCCCGCCAAATTCAAGTTCAGTTCTTTCAGCGAAAGGGAGTGGACGTGTTTTCAGTGCTCTTTGAAAATATGAAAATACTCCTGTTCTTATTCAAAATTAGCGATGATATCATACAGGTGAAGGATACATTCTTTTGGCTACATTATGTACTAATTTTCATTCGCCTCGACCGTCTCTGGTGCAAGCTAGAAGAAGATAAAAATAAGAAGTAACTAATCATTTTTTGGCCTACCATCCTCGTTTCGTCGCTTATCTTTCGCCTTGATTTTTGTTGCGTTTCACGTGTTTTTAAAAGCTCCTTCAAGAAAAAAAACTTCTGCGGCGGGAATATTGAAATATTTCAGGATGGTTAATTTTAGAGAACAATAAAAAACAAGTTTTGTGAAAGAGAACATCAGCACCGGAGATTAAAGAAAAGAAAAAATGCAACAATTGAACAACAGTGAAGCAAGGCAACGATGTCACAGACATGATGGAGCACAAACAACGAAATTTACCAGATCGAAGACGAAATGAAAACGAAGCCGAAGAATCGTACATTTTCATCCTCATATTATTTTAGTTGAAGTGTTCGAAGTGAGTGTGCGATTGTGTGTGTGTGTGTGTTTTCCTACCGGAACCTAATCCTTATCCTTATCCTTACTCTACCTGGAGGCTGTGAGCGCATGCGCCTGTGGCTGCAGCGACCCCTCCAGGTAGAATCCGATCCTCTTGATCCTCACCTTTCCTCATCCTTACCATCTCCTTCCATAGTTTATAATCACTTCATACTCATTGCGACAACACTTTAAAAGCCACCTCATTTGTGTGGAAGTGTGAGAAATACATGATGATGATGAAATTTCTTGTTGTGGCGCCGAGTGTACACTCGCCAACCTCTCGCCCAAGGTCTTGTTGTGGTACGCCGAGTGTACACTCGCCAGCCGCCTGCCCAAGGTCTGGTTGTGGCGTGCCGAGTGTACGCTCGCCAATCGCCCTCCCAATGTCTGGTTGTGGCGCGCCGAGTGTACATACACTCGCCAACTGCCCGCAAGTTCTGGTTGTGGCACGCCGAGCATACACTCGCCAACCGCCCGCCCAAGGTCTGGTTGTGGCGCGCCGAGTGTACGCTCGCCAACCGCCCGCCCAAGGTCTGGATGTGGCGCGCCGAGTGTACACTCGCCAACCGCCCGCCCAAGGTCTCGTTGTGGCACAACGAGTGTACACTCGCCGCACCAAAACGCAACTACAGGCTGATTATAATAATATATTTCAATTATAGCATGAATCCTATGAACGGAATAATAATTGAATACGTGATGCCACGCCGTTAGATGTGCAGTGTTGTAGTCATGAGTGTCGAAAGCAGGAGACGGGGTTGCATGCCTCCAACTCACGAATCAAGGGGCCTTGCGAAATTTTGGGACTTGCTCTAAGTTTTTTGCATTTTGTAGATAGATTTTTGCAAACTATCATCACAAACCTGACTACTTATTAGGTGCAACAATTTGCCTTCTATCCTTCCAATGGGGAAGGAAAGACGCCTCTGATCCTGAATGTTTTGAAATGATTTGATTTGTTTTGTATCGTACCCTCATGCAAGCAGTTACTACTGTTCTGTTTGGAAATAATACTCACGCTATCCCCTACTTTTCGCAGTTACTGACTGCAGCGGATATATTCTCACCGGTCTCCAAGATAATTACTCACCATTTGAGGACCTCGACTATCTCAAATGCTATGCGTAAGTTGAAATAGGACCGTCCCATTCTCTCATTTGGACATCTTTTTTTTACTTTCCGGCTTCTGGCGTGCGCCAACACCAGGGCCCATCGCCCAATTCCCCGCACTCCGCTGAGGATTCCGGGGGTTCGACAACACCAGGGCCCATCGCCCAATTCCCCGCACTCCGCTGAGGATTCCGGGGGTTCGACAACACCAGGGCCCATCGCCCAATTCCCCGCACTCCGCTGAGGAATTCCGGGGGTTCGACAACACCAGGGCCCATCGCCCAATTCCCCGCACTCCGCTGAGGATTCCGGGGGTTCGACAACACCAGGGCTCATCGCCCAATTCCCCGCACTCCGCTGAGGATTCCGGGGGTTCGACAACACCAGGGCCCATCGCCCAATTCCCCGCACTCCGCTGAGGAATTCCGGGGGTTCGACAACACCAGGGCTCATCGCCCAATTCCCCGCACTCCGCTGAGGATTCCGGGGGTTCGACAGCACCAGGGCTCATCGCCCAATTCCCCGCACTCCGCTGAGGATTCCGGGGGTTCGACAACACCAGGGCCCATCGCCCAATTCCCCGCACTCCGCTGAGGATTCCGGGCGTTCGACAACACCAGGGCCCATCGCCCAATTCCCCGCACTCCGCTGAGGAATTCCGGGGGTTCGACAACACCGGGGCCCATCGCCCAATTCCCCGCACTCCGCTGAGGATTCCGGGGTTCGACAACACCAGGGCCCATCGCCCAATTCCCCGCACTCCGCTGAGGATTCCGGGGGTTCGACAACACCAGGGCTCATCGCCCAATTCCCCGCACTCCGCTGAGGATTCCGGGGGTTCGACAACACCAGGGCCCATCGCCCAATTCCCCGCACTCCGCTGAGGATTCCGGGGGTTCGACAACACCAGGGCCCATCGCCCAATTCCCCGCACTCCGCTGAGGATTCCGGGGGTTCGACAACACCAGGGCCCATCGCCCAATTCCCCGCACTCCGCTGAGGATTCCGGGGGTTCGACAACACCAGGGCCCATCGCCCAATTCCCCGCACTCCGCTGAGGAATTCCGGGGGTTCGACAACACCAGGGCCCATCGCCCAATTCCCCGCACTCCGCTGAGGATTCCGGGGGTTCGACAACACCAGGGCCCATCGCCCAATTCCCCGCACTCCGCTGAGGATTCCAGGGGTTCGACAACACCAGGGCCCATCGCCCAATTCCCCGCACTCCGCTGAGGAATTCCGGGGGTTCGACAACACCAGGGCCCATCGCCCAATTCCCCGCACTCCGCTGAGGATTCCGGGGGTTCGACAACACCAGGGCCCATCGCCCAATTCCCCGCACTCCGCTGAGGATTCCGGGGTTCGACAACACCAGGGCCCATCGCCCAATTCCCCGCACCCCGCTGAGGATTCCGGGGGCTCGACAACACCAGGGCCCATCGCCCAATTTCCCGCACCCCGCTGAGGATTCCGGGGCTCGACAACACCAGGGCCCATCGCCCAATTCCCCGCACTCCGCTGAGGATTCCGGGGGTTCGACTACGGTTTTTCACGCCCCACTGTGCCGCACAAGGCGGCTGGCTGTAATCGCCGGGACAAGGCTACGGTTTAACGCGGGAGCCCACCCCGCGCCCAGCGGGTCGCGGGATTTGAACCCGAGACCCTTAGCTCAGAAGATGGACGCATTACCCCTGATCTACACTGGCCGCGCACCGCTCGACTACATTTGGCCATCGCACCACTCTAAAGGAAATTAATCTGTGAACGACCACCTTATGGTTTTCACCTGAGGAACAAGGATTGTCTATTCTCTGTTTGATAAGAGGGGCATTCCAGGACAGATCGACCAAGGCTTGACACCACCATATCTAGAAAAAATCTGAAACTTTGTCTCCGGGGTAGTTTTGGGCCAGAAACACGCCTGTGAGAATCTTAGCCCCCTCCGACCAACGGTGACCGGGTTATAGCCCGAGGCATTTTCGGGAGGTCACCTTATAGACTCATCTTTGATGCTTCATAACTCAACAACGCATTGCCCGATTAACAAGTTTTGTATATCATTGAACTCGTCTTGAACCATACATTATTTAAAAAAGAAAATTTTATTTTTTTTAAAATTTTGACTTTTAATTCGTTTGACCTTTTCTTAGATGACCTAGCTTGACCTTTTCGACATTGAAATTGACCTCTTAGACACCTCAAAATTTTGCTTCATCAAATATCTTTCGATAGAAAAAATAAAACAATGCGTTTTTGCTATAAGTTCCAAATTTTTAGCACCTAAGATAGGTATGCAGACGGTTTTTGACCACTGCGGTAGTATAGCCTTATGTTTAACGCCGCAAACAAAGCGATTGCTTTTGTAATCGGTTGCTTGCAATCATATGGCATTGTCTTTACGAAATTTTCATCGTGAAAGTGTCAAAATATATGAGAATTAACACGCGCCCACACAAGGGGTGGGAAACCGGCCTCTTCAGGTTTCCACAGGTAGTAAAAAAGAGACACCTTCGCGCAACGCCACCGTACTTCATGTACCTCTAACTCGAAATTTTTGCAGCTTCTGGCAAACTTTTAGGTCTGGGTCATACTAGGTCAGCCGGCCAACCTAGGTCAAGAGGCCTAACCTCGAAAAAAGTTTGGGAGGTGCATCAATAATATCAAATCTAGCCTATCGTCGTTAGATTCACATTACATATTAAGGTCGCCGAGCACGATAATTTTCATAGCAGGATTTCTATGTCGATAACCGGGAGCAGGGTCAGAGTCATGATCTTTCTATTAGAAATGCATGGGGCAATTGGTAAATTTTTGATAACTTGAGAGAATTGAAAATTGTCGAGAATTGCGATGGAGGTTTTATTTTTACGTTGTCGTGTCTGACTTGCCACTGCAGTTTGATTAATATTCTTTTTACCATACAGACCTAAGCCTGGCTCTAGGTCAAAGCAGGCTAATTTTGTCATTTGACTAGCAATATTATAAGATACATAATCCGTTTGGGCTCAACAAGAGTGTTCCAATGGTGCTGAACGTTTCTTTCTACGGCTCTCCTCGGTCACCTATTATGCCACAAAATTTAGGTTTCCACTTAGTTCCTGTAAAAAACTGTGACCTCGAGCAAACTCAAAGGTTACACGACCAAACGAATGTATGTAACATATTCGGTAGTGGTTAAAACTGGCTGTTTCGCGGCATCACTCCCAGTGCACTGTGTCATTATTCATCTGGGATTCTTGGATCTGTGTCAGCTATGAAATGATCACCTTGTAAAAATATCATGAGGCGACCTGTTCAAGTGACCAAGTCGAATACGTTACAATTTCAGGACAATTTCTCATATGTGAGCAGATTCAAATTACTTTTTGGGAATGAACGCCTTTCAGACACGTTTGTTTACATTGCATGAATCCTCTCAAACGTATGCTGTGCTGCACCGGGTCACCTTATATCGATATTATTTTTCCATCTCCAGGAACGATGTAATTGTGTGAGTTAGTGGCGCCCATAGGATAAGTTATACTTGTTTCAATTATGGATAAAGCCGCGACATCTTTGTAAATTTTCGTTTAAGGCTGAAAGGTCAATTATTAATAAGTTCATTTGCCCTCGTCTCCCTCGAAACAATGGATCCCTTTCTATCACTTTAAATGACTGCAATTTTTATTTTCATAAATATTGTCCAAGTTGTTGCCAGTTCAGTTTTAGGAGTAGGTGTCTCACTAGAGTCATCAAGGGACTTTTTACGGAGACCCCGACCCCACAACTCAAACGAGTAACTCCCACGATGAAGTGTTAATCAATGAACCAAAGTTGAAAGTCCCACAAGGCATAGCGACGACCGTCTACCTCAGGTCACCCCCCTCACCAGTCAGTTGCCAGCTGGCCTTCAGTATTTACGGTACCTACCACCTTCCAGTTGACCTAAATTATTTTTTCAGAAGTTGCAAAATGCTGTGTTAGAGGTACATGGAGTACGGTGGCGCTGCACGGAGGTGTTTTTTTACTACCTGTAGAGACCTGAGGAGGCCGGTTGCCCACCCCTTCGGGTGGGCGCGTGTTAATTGTTATATATTTTGACACTTTCACGATGACAATTTCGTAAAGACAATGCCATATGATTGCCAGCAACCGATTACAAAAGCAATCGCTATGTTTGCGGCGTTAAACATAAGGCTGTACTGCCGCAGTGGTCAAAAACCGTCTACATAGCCACCTTAGGTGCTAAATATTTGGAATTTATAGAAAGAATGCATTTGTTATATTTTTTCTATCGAAAGATATTTGATGAAGCAAAATTTTTGAGGTGTCTAAAAAGTCAATTTCAATGTCGAAAAGGTCAAGCTAGGTCATCTAAGAAAATGTCGAACGAATTAAAAGTCAAAATTTTTAAAATTTTAAAATTTTCTTTTTCGAAATAATGGATGGTTCAAGACGAGTTCAATGATATACAAAACTTGTTAATCAGGCAATGCGTTGTTGAGTTATGAAGCATCAAAGATGAGTCTATAAGGTGACCTCCCGAAAATGCCTCTGGCTATAACCCGGTCACCGTTGGTCGGAGGGGGCTAAGATTCTCACAGGCGTGTTTCTGGCCCGAAACTACCCCGGAGACAAAGTTTAAGATTTTTTCTAGACATGGTGGTGTCAAATTGAATTTTTTGGTCGTTTTGTCCTGGAATGCCCCAAGAGAATCATTCAGTACCCGATCTGCCACGACACTGTGGATCACTGAGGTCCTCTTTGAAAATTGCATAGTGTTGTAGCTTTAAGGCATGAATATTAGATACTGAACAAGAGGATTGAATAGATGGAATAAATGAAATAGTCTATCCAAGTGAAACAGTAAAACGAAAAAGGTCCACCAATCCGCAGTGTTTGTTTTCCGGATCGCGAATTTAAACTTAACAACAGGAAGACTCAGAAGATCCCAAGACTTTTTGGCTATATGCGTTGTTACCGTGAATGTCGCAATCTAGCATTAGGGAACATAACCAGGCCATTTCTTAAAATTTTATGCGGGCCATTCCCCAACCCCCCAGTCACCAGAAATGCCCCCCAAGTGCCTGGCAATTGGCCTGACAGTGAAATAGACAGGAGATTACTTAAACATGAATGAATACAAACTGACCTAACAAAAATGTCATATTCCATCGTGCGAGGACGAAACAAAGCGCGCAATTGCGGGAAATCCCGGCAAAGCAGACTCAACTAATCACAGCGCTCGAGCCTACACCCAATCAAACATTGTGTTCTATCCGACCGGAAGCCCTTGCCCCAGCCAGTACCATGAGATTGCATGATGCTCTAATTTCACCCGCGCTCAGTTGTCAGCGCTCAGAGCTCTTTCATGGATTAGGCGGGACACGGTGTATGCAAAGCGGGTCGGACTGGTTGCTGGTGTGGTGGTGTGAAGTGCTTCGCCTATTTACTTATTATTGTGGTGGCAGCATACATTAAATTTATAGTGAGACTTTTTCTGTAAAGTTGATAAGTTGTTAGTTTGCCTGTCTCATCGAGTCCTTGATGCTGAAACGCAGAGATTATATATTCGGCCACAGCCATTCATCAGAATCATCAAGCTGGCTCCCGAGAAACCCTTCCAACACAGAAAGAGATGGCTACACCATATGGCCCTGACATTTGGTGCGTTGATAAGCCCAAACAATTATTAAGTAGTTTTTGGACCATATTCTCAAGATGATTTTGACAGCAACAGCCACACATCATAGAAGGTGTGTACGTAAAAACTTGTATCGATTTGGCCTATAAACTACATGTGTTCGATACTTTAGGAATGTACTTTCTTTGCCTTACTCATAAAGAAAAATACGCATTTTTATTCATTTTTAGAACATTGCGGCACCATCAAGAATCTCTCGAAAAAGAACAAAACACAAATTGCGAACTTTTTCTTAACACCAAGGTGTCTAAGGTTTATTACACCCTCCCCCAAAATGACGTCTTAATCCCCCCAAGACATTGTAATGTCCAGCACAAGCCAAAGCATCGACACCGGAAAAAAGTGAGGAAGCCAGCCAAACTTCAACCTGATGCTGAAAAACTTTCCACGATTGGTCCAAAAACTGTTAAAATTTGGGCTCTTCGTTGCCTTCCGCAGCGGCTGGTTATGCAAATGTCTGGCTTTCTCCCATTTTGACTGAGGTCAGGAAATTTTTAGCCAAAAAGTGGGGGGGGAGAAGGCCCCCGGTCCCCCTCTTCCGACGCCTATGGCACAAGCAATGCCCCCACTGATTTCTCCTTAAACATGTCTTGAACATAACCAAATTATAACTTCCGTAGAAACCGTTTTTCTGAAGTTCCTGAAAGCCCATCTCTTCAATCCATCTTGTAGCTTAGGCTGTCATTGACGTAAAAACCAATCATTGGCAGACCAAACGCAAAAAGCGAGTGGGTGCCCCCTGAAATGCATTTTACAGCCCCTGAACGTCCAATATGCCCCCTGAAACGCTCCATTCTACTCATTCGTCTATAAAACCAAGTACAGAGACAAACACATGAATTACCATCGAAAAATCAGACCCCGACGTCAGTTTGTAACAGACGTCCCTCATCTCTTCAGCTACGGTCGGCGTTTCTCCGTATCGCAAGAGGTCGCTGCCATCAGGCCCGTGCTGTTCGCCGAAAGTGAATCCGACCACGAGTGTCCTCCACATCACGTGATCACCGCCCTCTCCGACTCAAGCTCCTCCTCTTTCTACACCACCGAATACAGCAAGTGTAACCTCTTGCTGAACAACTGGCGCGTCGACTACAGTCAGTGCACTCTCCTCAACATGGCTGGCAATGGTGGAGGCTCGCCCATTCCAACCAGTGACTGGAACATCGACACGGCACCGGATCAGGTGGAAGGCGTGGTGGCTGTCTGGCGAGTTGGTTCCCGTTGGACGGGCTTCAAGATTTGCCGGTTGTATCGAATGGCATAGGTAGCTGGCAGGTGCGACCAATGGAAGTAGATGTCGCGACGGTCCTGCCTCTGCGGCTTTGCTATAAGATTCAGATTCAGATTCAGATATATCTCTTCAAGGATCCACATTGATGTGGCTTTTCACAATAACACGTCTCGTTATAGAACGTGAGAAGTGTGTGGAAAGGAGCCAGGAATAAGAAGACTGAGAACAACAACACAATTGTATCTGGTTTAAACGAACAAAGCATTGACGGCAGTTTGATTCTATGATATCTTTGCGGTAAGAACTGGGTTTGGCCTTTGTGTGTCAATAGTTCTTTCTCTTTCTCAACTTTCTTCTTTCCACGCTTCTCAACTTTCAGTATAGCTCCGTGTTTCATCTGAAGCCACCGATGGAAAATGCAGCATTGTTAAATGTTTGCTCAACGAAAACCGCAAGGAGTGCCATATCTGAAAATAACTTTCCTTCAGAATTTAATATTTCTTGTCGCAGGTATATATGTCAAGTTAACTTTGTGTGTCAGTGCTGCAGCTGCAAATCGATTGGATGAGCTGAGGCGAGGTGCTTGATTAGGAAGAAGTTCGATGGAAATTAAGCACGTTTATCCTCTTTTTGCTTTGGTGGCTCAGTTGGTTGGGGAAACTTGTACCTACGTAACAGATTGGGCTCCGTAGCCTTCATCGTGTACTACTGATTAATTGCGAAGTGGCTCGTAACTATTGGTGTCCCTTTCTTGTGCCTTCAAAGACCGAAGTGTGCTAAGTGGAGAAATGCAGCGAACCCCAGCAGTTTCCACACGTGAAAAAAACAATAAAGTACCACTCTTAGCTGTTTTTAAAATTATTCTTGAAACGTTGCCAGGGTTGGGAGCCAAGGTCTTGACCACTGTCCAATTAAAACCACTCCATTAGGACGCGCGAGAGGCAGCGTGTGAGCATCAGTTGGAGACTCCGGTGCCGCAAGCCGTGGTGATCAACCTGCACTGCCGACAACCTGTGGTTTTGCTGGAATTCGACGCAAGCCTGCTTGGCTAGTTGACGAGATTGCGGGGAGACATGCAGTGTCCTTTCTCATACGCTCTGCGCTGTACTGGCAACCCTTCCTTGGCGAAAGAAAACATGTGATGGTGAAGTGATCGATCTCCACGGCCATTAGATGAAGAACGCTCTGCCTTCGCATTTTCCGCTGACAGATCCCTGGAAGAGATTCTTTCATATTTCTGGCTCCAGGATATGGTGTAGTGTCATAAGGCATTTTTCAGAACGTATATGTTATATGCTTATATGATCTCATGGACTTATATGTATTATATGTTAGAGAGATAGCTGCATTAAACAGATTTAAACTTAGAAATCAATACTTGAGCTGTATTATAGTTTACCAATCAATTTGCGCTGTCATGACTGCAGCATAAAAAAATCACGATGGATGCCGGACAGTGGCGGATCCAGGGGGGCGGCTAGGGGCTCAACGCCCCCCCCAAATATCCGAGCCCCTATAGTTCATACATAGGCGAGAGGCTGCTCGAGGTACTGGTGGGTGAGGCTCGAGCCCCTAGCCCTCCATGATTTCTCTTGGGGGGGAACGGCGCCGAAAGGGGCCTCTACTATAGCACAAAAGGGGCCCCAAAAATGTCGGCGGCGAGCAAAAGAAAAAGAGCGCAGAGACGGTGAATGTCAAGATGAAGCTAGCTCAGTAAATCGATTTTTCACGGCAACGAATCTAAAACAGTTGTTTTACACAAGAGTCCCGTGAAATATCTCAACTACGCCATGACAAACCTTTTGTGGACCTGTCACATGGCTTTAAAAACCAATCTTGCTCGAGAAGTGAAAAAGGCCTCAGGCATTTCTTCTTCGGGAAAAAAATTATTTCAAAGGTAGATCTATTTCGGACTGCTGTACCGATGAATATGGTTGTGCACAGGAAAGCTGTTTATTGGCTTTTCCTTCGAATTCTGGATGCGTAATAGGCATAGCAGAAGCAAAGCAGTTATTCTGATATTCAGTGAATTTTGAAATTTGTGATCCCAGCCCACACCATGATCAAGAACTTCTCTTATATTCGGCCACAGCCCTTCGTCAGCGTCATCAGACTGGCTCCCGAGAAAACCTTTTAACAGGCAGAGTTGGTGAAGCCATATTACCTTGACATTTGGTGCGTCGATAAGCCCCAACAATTATTAACGGGTTTTGCACTACATTCCCTAGATGATTTTGACAGCAACAGCCACACATCATAGTAGGTATGTACATACATAGAAACTTGCCTCGATTTAGCCTTTAAACCACATGTGTTCGGTACTTTAGGAATTTGATTACCTTGCCACACTCATAAAGAAAAAATAAGAAAATGGTCTATTCATTTTGAATACACTGCGGCGCATCGATAATCTCTGGAAAATGTAATAACAAGAAATGGGAAACATTTTTGACACTAACTCGTCTAAGATTTATTTGTATTTGTATTTATTTATGTAAATGAGCAGCAGGTATAACCCACTAATAGCTCAAGTCAAACAAGTAAAACAAAGACATGGTATTTACAATGAAATGATAAAAATGATACCCGCGGCATTCCGAAATAGGGAACAAAGTCACGCGCTCGCCCTAAGTCTTGGTGTCATTTAAACATTGTAGAAATAAGATATCATTATGACACAAAAGCCTCTACAATAATAAATTGGGTATACAAGATGTGCAGATAAAAACACAAACAAAAACACAAAATGAAGGTAAAAACTTTCACTAAAACATAGACTAAAACAAGAGCCACACGATAATCAAAACAGGTGCTGCTTGATGTGCTTCGCTACAGCACCTTTAAAAATATGGCATGTGGTGGTAAACGGGTCGATTGTGGGGCACTTGATTGTGAAATCATTGAAACAAAGAAAAACACGAATAAAAACACCTCGCTTTACAGTTTCGACGCGGCGAAACGGAAACTGAAAAAAACTTGTAGTTGTTCCCCCTGGTTTGACGCTGAGGGACGTGAAAGGGGAGGCTCCCAAGCTGGAAGGCGGAGTCTATCTTGCCCATGATTTTTTTTAATGAAACCTAAATCATATTGATATCTTCTTTGCGAGAGACTGGCGATTTTGAATAATTTTAATAATGAGGTCCTGATCCCCTGAAGACACTATAATGTCCAACACAAAAATGCGGCACCCCGCACTGGTTTCTCCTTATAAAATGTCCTGAACATTACCAAATTACAGCTGTAGTAGAAACCATTTTTCTGAAGCTCATGAGTGCCCAATCTCTTCAATTTATTTTGTAGCTTGGGCTGTCATTGACGTAAAAACTAATCATTGGTAGACAAAGGGAAAGGGTGCTGGTGCCCCTGACAATGCATTTTCAGCCCATGAACGTCCTCGATGCCCCCTGAAACGCTCCTTTCTACTCCCAGGCCTGTGAAATCAAGTACAGAGTCAAATGATGAATTTTCATACAAAATCAGACCCCGACGTCAGTTGGTAACAGTTATCCCTCATCTCTTCAGCTACGGTCGACGTTTCTCCGTATCGCAAGAGGTCGCTGCCATCAGGCCCGTGCTGTTCGCCGAAAGCGAATCCAACCACGAGTGTCCTCCGCATCACGTGATCACCGCCCTCTCCGACTCAACCTCCTCCTACTTCTCCACCACCGAATACAGCAAGTGTAACCTCTTGCTGAACAACTGGCGCGTCGACTACAGTCAGTGCACTCTCCTCAACATGGCTGGCAATGGTGGAGGCTCGCCCATACCAACCAGTGACTGGAACATCGACACGGCACCGGATCAGGTGGAAGGCGTGGTGGCTGTCTGGCGAGTTGGTTCCCGTTGGACGGGCTTCAAGACTTGCCGGCTGTATCGAATGGCATAGGTAGCTTGCAGGTGCGACCAATGGAATTAGATGTCGTGACGGTCCTGCCTCTGCGGCTTTGCTATAAGATTCAGATTCAGATTAAGATATATCTCTTGAAGGATCCACTTTTACCAAACATGACACCCGATGCTCTAAACGAATAATTTGTGAATGTCGGACCTCGCTCCGCAGCTAGTGTTACATCACAAATAGATTACCAGTCAGGCTCCTGCACGTATGTACCTGCGTGTGGTATAAAGATAGGACCGACTCAGCTAATGACTTATGTATCACTTTTGGTTCTATGAAACCATTTCCTGCCGTGGATGTTTAGTATTGCAATCATTCAACGTTTCTTCTTCGCCATTCAGAATGTGTTAGGTCATATCATAAACTCGAGTCTCGTAACGGGTTCAGTGCCACTACAGTGGAAGCACGGCTTGGTTGTGCCAATACCGAAAGGTGGCGACACAACCCAGCCATCTAACTGTCGGCCTATCACCATCCTCCCAGCAGTTACAAAGATAATGCCTTTTCTGTCACACCCAACACGGCTACCGGAAATATCACTCCACTGAATCTGCACTCACTATTATAACAGGCCAGGCGTATCCTGCAATGGATAACGGCCAGATTTCGATCCTTGTCCTCACTGATCTTTCAAAATGTTTCGATGTAATTTTTCACAAAAAGTTTTAAGAGAAATTTGAACAATGCGGTGTAGACAAGCACTGGCTTAGTACCTCAAATACCACTACCAACAAGTGAAAATCACATCTCGTTACTATGCAAATTCATCAACTGAAATTCTCGAGAGTGTATAGTTGTCAAAATCTCTCTCAAATTCTGTAGGCGTATTCCAAGGCAGAAGTCTGTCATTTTGATGTTCTCCATATTTGCCAACGATTTAAACCTCTACATTGAAAAATCTACACTAGTCCAATTCTGTGACGATGTTCAGTTGATACTATCAGGACCAAAATAAAATCTCGCGGCCATGATATCAACACTTGAACGTGACATTGCATCTCTTCTTGATTGGTTCTCGCAAAATTCCCTTGAAATCAACCCGTCGAAAACACAGGTATTCCTACTCGGCACTCGTGCCATGCTCAAAGATATTCTTCAAGTTAGCATTCGGGTAGGTAACACGATGGTCACTGAGACAAGTCAGGTTAAAAACTAAAGTATGCATATGGACCGTCACCTCACATACGAGCCACCTATAGATCAACTCACCCAGAAATGCCCCGGCATCCTCATCGTTCTCATACATATTCGGTACATCATTCCCCTTCTGTTCTTAAACTACTACTTCAATCACTTGCCATATCCCACATCACGTACGGAATCGCTGTATACGGCACTTGTAGCGAAACACAACTTCATCGAATCCAGAAAATCATTAACTTTAGTGCCCGAGTCCTAACCGGGAAGAGAAAATTCGACCATATTTCACGTGAAGTCACTAGACTACATCTGCTCAGCCCTTCCAATCTACTGGCATTCCATCAGCTCACTTTAATCCACTGTGTACAACGTACTGCAGCTTAATCCACTGTGTACAACGTACTGAGAACCGTCTGTGCTAAGCAGTATGATTCGGCCTACCTCGCATATATACCAGACCAGACAAGCCGGACATTTGCGGTCAGCACGTGCCAAAACGAATGCAGGAAAGCGCAAGCTTTCTAATACGGCTGTGTCATGGTATAACACCCCGCCAGACGAAGTTAAGGACAGCGTTGGTGTTACTAGCTTTAACACCCGCAATGGAGGGGGGTCTGGCGCTAACGCGCACTGGTGGGGGACTGGTAGGCCCCCCTCCTAAGATCTCGGAAACTAAGAGGCATAGAAAAACAAAATTTGAGAGGTGGTTGGGGGTTATTTTTTTTTTTTTTTTTTTTCCAAACAAATTTTGTATTTTCATTCTTACATTGCAAGGTGAACGAAACGATACGTCGACATCATCACAACAAAGGTGGTAACATGGAACACACGGAAAACTGGACTGTCAAAACAGGTCACGACAAGAGTAAGTCTACACAATAAACAGCCACAGATAACAGTGAACAAAAAACAGAACCGACAAAATCTACCGCAAACAGCAGCCGCCGTCTGTCCCAATCAGTCACAACAAGTCATTTTCTATCTCTCTTTCGGCCCTCCCCCTTCCCCAAACCCTTCCCCTCCCACATGAAGTACTTTCACAAATTTCCAACCTTTGAAAAGCTCTCAGAAATTTAAATTGTAGGCCTCTCGGAGTCCGGCCTAGCACCTAAACTTTTTAAATGTTTAGTTCTGAACTTTCATTTATGAATGGGGCCCATCTTTCCCGGAATTTGTGAATTTTACTAGTTCTTTTGGCGATCACTAGTTCGATGCTAAATTGTTTCGCAATAAAAGTGAGGAAGTTACCTAAGTCCAGTCTTTCTTCTCTAACGCGCTGATAAACTATAAACTGTTTCGCATTTAGAACAATGAAGTTTACTATGTTTGTGGTTGAAAGTGAACCAAATAATATGTCTCTTTCGTTAAGACTTAACTGCTGCTCTAAACTCAACTTGCAATTTATCCTGTTGAGTAGTTCGTTCCAGAAATGTAAGGTATCATCACAGAATACAAAGAAATGCTGCAGTGTCTCAATTTCTCCACAATAGTTACAGAATGGGTCCGTCGTGACGTTTCGGATACAAAGGAATCTCCTAGTTGGGAAAAAACGATGAGTTATTCTATACTGTAGACTCTGCAATTTAGTGGATTTAGTAATAGCAAACGGAAGCGCGTGCATTTGGCTCCAATCTTCAGAAAAATCGATCCCCTCGTTTATCCATTTGATTTGAGCATTCGGAATAATGTGTTTTATGAGTCTTTGTCGAAAATATTTCGATTTAACTGCTTGAATCGGGACTGATTTGCCATTAATGCTTATTTGAGACACAACTATTCTGTCGTTAGCAGAAAGCGATTGAGAACCGATAACTCGTCTCCTCCATTCCCTGGGTATCGACCGGCACCAACCCATATAGTTCAGAGGATTTACACCTCGCAATGAATGTTTTTCTTTAAATGCAGTTGCCGTCAGCATCTGTCCTCGGTTATCAAGAAAATCATCCACGAGAAAAATATTACGCTCATACAACGTGCGACAGAAAAAGGACGTCCTTCTACCCTTAAGGCTGAATTATTCCAAATGATTTGTTTTCTTATGTCTTCAGCACTAAGCGGTTCAGCTATCGGCAAGATCTCCCGTAGCCATTGCAACATCTCTCTATAAAATTGGGGAATCCTTCTTGACTTTACCCATTCATTTCCGTAATTCATGTTTAATACTTGTTTAAGGTCTATACCCAATCTTGTTTGTAGAATTTTGCTAAGCGTTGAGTCCTGGTTATCCACGAGTCTTCCATACCATGAAACTCGAACAGACTTATGAATATATTCTATATTTGGTGCATTCAATCCACCATTCTTTGTGTCCTGATACAGGACTTCCCGAGCAACTTTGGGAGGACGACCTCTCCAAATGAACTTCATTATTTTGCTCTGGATCAGGTTTAGGTTTTTATTATTTATTGATGAAGCTGCCATTGAATAAATAAACTGTGAGATAACTAAGGCTTTAATAACAGTAATACTTCCTTTCTGCGACAAACTTCTCTGTGACCACTGGTTGAGTGTTGCCTCTGTTTTCGAGACAGCAGGTCCAACATTATCACATGGATGCAAAGCACTAAAATGGATTCCTAATATTTTAACTTGCCTGCTCGGTACCCGATCACAAATATATTTCGTTGAATGTTTAAGTGATCCGAGCCACATAAATTGACATTTGTCTACATTTAATTGCAATCCTGAGGCTAACCCAAAATCTTTTGTAACACCTAGAGCCGCCTGGGCGGCGCACTCGTCCTTAACAAACAGAGTGGTATCATCAATGTATTGTGAAAGTTTAACTTCTGTATCAGATATCGTTATTCCTCTAATCTGAGTCATCCCACGGATTTTGACGGCAAAAATTTCAACCACCAGGCAAAATATCAAGCTTGAGACTGGACAGCCCTGCTGGAGTCCTCGTGTCGGGGAAAACCATTGAGATGTGTAACCATTGTTGATTATAGCAAGCTCCATATCTTTATGCATGATTTTGATCCAATCAATGAAATAAGGACCGAAATTGAATTGTCCTAGTGTGTCGTAAATAAATTGGTGTTCCACTGTGTTGAACGCATTTCGAAAATCTAGAGCCATCAAAATTCCTTCAAGCTTATCAATTTCACAATATTCAATAACATCCGCAACCATTCGAATATTCGTGCCAATATACCTTCCTCGGATCGATCCGGTTTGGTCAGGCACAATCAATTTCGAAATAATGGTCATGAGCCTGTTTGCCATAACCTTTGCCACAATTTTGTATACTATGTCCAAAAGACAAATGGCTCGCTTATTCTTGAGAAACTTTTGGTCACCATGTTTAGGTATTAGGGTTATAACTCCCCTCCTTTGGGTTGCAAAAAACATTCCCCTTTCTTTTGTCTGAGAAAAATAGCTGATAACAATTGTTTCTAAGTCATTCCAAAAATGGAGGAAAAATTCTTTAGAAAATCCAGACACAGATGGTGCTTTACCATTCATCATACCTTGTAGGGCACTTTTGCATTCGGAACCCGTAATTGGTGCGTCGCAGAATGCTCGATCCGTTTGACTAAGTTTGGGGCATTCAATATTACCAAGGAACCTTTGACACTTTGAGATGCTATCATCGCAGGCCTCGATCCTGCCAGAAGAATATATTGTTTTAAAGAAGTCCCTGCAGTGAGCCAATATATCATTATTCCCCGTTACTAAGTCATCATCTTCTGTTTGTACCACATTAATTTGTTTTTTCATGTTTCTTATCTTGCACAAATTCAAAAAATATCGAGAGGGTTTTTCCCCTTCCTCAATCCATTTTGCACCTGAATAAGCCATGGCAATTTTTCCTTTTTCATTTTCTATCTCATTAACAATGCCTCTAAGTTCCTGATACTTTGCAATTAAATCATCGCTAGGCCCTTCAGCCATTTCCAACTCACATTTACCAAGTAAATCAATGTACTTTTTATTTTCTTTTCTTTTATCGTTTTGAATTTTCTTCCATCTTCCTATGCTCATGATTCTAATTTTACTACACAGTACTTCCAATCTTAAACCCCAGTCGTCAACAGCAAAATAGGTTCCGTCTCCACTTGTGGCCTCTCTTATTTCAGCCTTAACTGTCTTAACAAAAGACTCGTCATCCAAAAGCTCATTCTTGAATCTGAAAAGGCCGGGGCCTTTATCAGCAGTGAATAAAGTTATTTCAAGCGATACTACACTGTGGTCAGTGAGAACGGAGGGATTGATTTCTATTCTTTTCACAATATTATTATTTATCATTTGCTGACTCACAATTATGTAATCTAGTCTTGACTGCTGCACCTGAGGTGTAAAGCGCCTCCACGTGTACCTTCTTAGCCTGGGATTGCAGTGTCGCCAAAGATCAATGAAGCCATGTTCTTTCATTACATCGGTCAAAATTCTTGCTGGGGTTGAAGTACAAAACGAAAAACTTTTGGTGTCTAAGCGTGTCAGATGAATATTCAAATCGCCACAGAGAAGAAAGTAGTGCTTTTCAATATCCGACATGGCCTGTATTTTGGTATTAATGAAGTTGAAAAACTGAATCTGTTCTCTTCTATGGCCTTGCGTTGGCGCGTAGGCTGCTAATAACTTAACGTTACATTGGTTAAAAGCTAAATCAGCAATTAGAAGACGTCCGTCGTCGGAGCAATAATCCATGTTAACCTGAACATTTCCTCGTAACGATCTAGGCAGAAGAATTGCAACACCGCATTCTTTACTGGAACGTCCATGAGAAAACAAAATTTCGGAACCCCACTCCGCCTGCCAATATCGAGCATCACCTAAAGACGAGTGCGTTTCTTGAAGAACAGCAATACTTTCGGGATAGTTAATATGCAGAAAGCGAAACACGGCACGCCTTTTCGACGGCAAACGCAGACCACAAACATTTAACGTTAGAACTTTTAAGTCAGGCATACCGCTAGTCCACCTTCAGGTAACTAGAAGTGCAAAATACAAAACCTGTACTAGCAAGAACAGAACGGATGACGACACGTGACATGCGGCTCGTGCTTCCCCGGCTAACCTGTCGAGTACACTGCCACCTACCATGGCTCTGGACGACCACAGTTCTGGACAGAAATAGAGGGCGCTTTTCCTATGATGGCAGTTCATGTAGAAGAACACCACTGAAAACTGCAAGCTATGGTAAAGCCAATTTCTTGCCACTTGCAAACTTGAAAGCAGTTTGAGACTTTCTACCTAAGGCCATGAACATGTTATATTGATTTCGATAAGCCGAGCGAACCGTGACTCCGAGTGCCTGAGATGCTAAGCTCTGCCAACAATATCCTCCCACCCCCCTGTATCTCTCACAACCCCATCCCACACAAGACATCCTTTTCACGTTAGCGCTGACCTCGCCTATCTGGAGGGCAGGGCTTCCGGGCAGCCAATGTGCTGCTGAGGCGCTACAAGAACAGCCACAAACTTTCGGTTATTGCCAGTTGATCCAACTAACACCAGCCGACTCGGAAACACTTAATTCAGACAAAACAAACTACTGCGAAAACACACGCCTATAATTGAACTGCCCCGCACTCTGGCATATGAATATTCTATTCAAACACTAGATAATAAACTTACAATTTTCCTCAACACGAGCGGCCAGGACCCCCGACGGCAGCCCCCGCGTCGCATCGGACGTGTGTCGCTGGAAGGTTGAACAACGTCCGTCGTCCAGACGCCGACATCAGGGGACGTCGCGCGGGCGACCGCCGAGGGATCCCAGCCGCCATAGGAGGAGCTGCAGAAGTATGTAAATGCTTAAGTTCTGTGCCAAGTAACATGCTACACTCCACGTTCATCAACTGCACAAGTATACATCGCAATATTTTCACGCTAGTTCAAGGTACATTCAATCGGTGTCAGAAAGGCTTAATCAGTTTTGGAACTCTTGCCAGCCCGACTTTGAGTGTTATGCTAGATACATGAACTGCATGAAAACAAAACGTATATAAAGTGAATCACGTTTTAGGTCTTAAGAAAGTAATAGAGGTTGTTGACCAAAAGTACTCAAGTTAATGCTCATTGAGAAAAGAACATTAAATATTCAGACATATTTCCTATATGCACCATGATCAATGGAAGTTGGAAATGCGAACAAAATCATAAGTTTTCCGCCGGCCCCTCCCGGGCTGCAGTGAGCTAATGAAGGGCGGCACAAGCACAGTCGAATATCATCTGGTTACCAATCACTGGCAAATACTGACGTTGAGCAATGGCTGCAATGATACCAGCGCGTCGATCTCTGGACTCGGCGAACCAATCAGAGCAGGAAACCCGGCGAGATTGCAGAGTCCTGAGCTGCCATATAACACGAGGGCTCAAGCGCAATAAGGGCAGCAGTTACCTGTAGTTAGGACACATAAATACAAAATATACATACATGCACACACACATATACAATACAAGCGAGTCGGCTACATCGTCAGAATTCATTGATTCGCCGCACAGGCATACTTAGCCGATGTTGCTTATTATCCCCTGCTCTTTGAAGACGTCGCACCACCAGCTGCGTTACCAGCACCGGTGTCCATCGCCGCACCGAGTCCCGCGTCCGCCTGCTCTCCTGCAGTTCTGGTCCGGTCACCCCAAGTCGCACCCGCACCGCGCTCCGATCGAGGGTCCTCCGTCGTTTCCGATGGCAAGTGGATCCCCGCTGTCGTCGAAGCTGGGCTGAGCTGACGACCGTCGGGCCGCGACACTGGTCTCGGACCTGCATCACGCCGTGGTACGTAACGCTGGCCGCCCTCCCGCTCGCTGTGCTGCTCCCTGCGGCGATCAGGTAACTGCGGGAGTTTGCCACCCAACAAGTCCCGCAAGTGGTGCTGGCTCTTGACGAGAATGTTCACTCCTCCTGAAGTTTTACGGCAGTAGACAAGGCCACGACGCGTAAACACAGACGAGACCTTGCTGCCGTTTGCGGGACTGCGCGCGGCGAGCAGCAGCTGATATACCCGCTGCATATCTGGCACCAGCGATTCGTTGATATACAGCGGCGCCATCTGTGGTCGAGCTGCCACACCACCACGGCCGGCAGTGAACCGCTCGGCCACGTCTCGCTTCGGGAATAACTCAAAGCGGCGCTCGTAAACAGCATCCCGCACACTCCTCCTCAGAAACTTAACGATGACTTTTGAGTCTGTCTCCAAACGATGGGCCACTTGGATTTCTTCTGATTTGAGCATGAGCCCCGGAAGGCGAGAGTTGAGCACCTCAACAACCCTCGGTACCACATTTTCCCCCTGAGTACGTGTTCCAAAGGCCCTACAGGTCAGAATTAGGGATGACAGCCGCCGATTTCGATCTATCCCATCCAGTCTTTGTGGTTGGGGGTTATGGTGATCTACATCATGACCAATTTTTATTGACCTAGGTCATTATCTTCAAGGTCAAACGAGGTCATAAATGTCAAAACTTGGCCATGCTGGGACCGAGCGGTAAATGCCGTGATTATGCGGGAATATGGCGGGAATAAGCTAAAAGCGGACCAGGGTCATATAGAGAAGGCCTCAAAGAGCATTCCCTTTAATTTTGGGGTCAAGGTCATTCAAGGTCATTGACCTGTAAGGTCACAATATAGTATATTACTTATAATGTACACTTTGACTAACACTATAGCCACTGTTTGGCGGGAAATGAGGATTGACCTTTGCAAATGACCTTTGACCTTGTCCTTTGACCTTGAATTTGGTATTGGGGTACCTTATCGATGACGTCATAGCATAATGTACGTCAGACCGGGTAACGTCATTTGACCGGAAGCACTGTGGTCAGTGACCTCGAAAGTGCAGATATGACCTTGACCTGTGACCTTTGAGCTTGACCTTGACCTTCATGTGACCTTGACATATAATCCCGGTTATATGGTGTTATGACTTCACCACTCGGTCTCCAATGCAAGCTAACTGGCCCGACCGCGCGATTGCGGCGATCTCAAAATGCAGGTCTGACTCTAAAAGCCTATAAGTCAAAAAAATTTGACCGATTTTCAATAAATCTTCACCAATCGACGCGCTATTAAATTCTGTTTAATGTAGCGAAGTATCGTGTTTCGGCTACGAGCGGTTCTCTGGCCATTCTGGAAAAACAGGTGGGGGCCTCCGAGGTCCCCTCCAGTGCGCGTGTTAAACAGTCACTACGAAATATGTTGGGTCCGTGGGTGTGTGTGCGAGTTAGCACGCTTTTAATTCTGTGCCAGGGTCGCTTATACCGTGTATCTGTTTTATATGTGGTTTATGCGTGATCACCTTTCTTTTATTACCTTTTAGATTTTCTTGTAATTTTTACACTTTTATCCTTTTATCTCTTGCTGCACCGAATTGACGAAGGAATATGAAAAGCCTATCCTGTATGAGGATGTTCTGAAATATACGTGCATACATACATACGTACTTGATGTGGCTTTTCACAATAATACGTCTCGTTGTAAAACTATGAAAAGTCTGTTCAAAACAATTAGAGATAAGCTGACTGGGCACAGCAACGCAGTAGTCTCTGGTTTAAACGAACATAGCAGTGACTGCTGCCTGATTCTAGGATATCTTTGCAGTAAGAACTGGGTTTGGCCTTTGCGTGTCAATAGTTCTTTCTCTTTCCCAACTTTCTTGTTTCCACGCTTCTCAACTTTCAGTATTGCTCAGTGTTTCATCAGAACTCACCGATGGAAAATGCAGCGTGTTAAATATTCCCCTAACGAAAACCGCAAATAGTTCCATATTTGAAAATACCTTCCCTTCAGATTTTTTTATATTTTTATTGCAGGTTTAAATTTTAATTTGGCACAAGACATTGTGAGAACAGATGCTTGTATTTTGCTGAGGAAATGCTCGTAAAAATCCGCACATAATCTGAGTTATTATAAAGAATTCAGCCAAAGCCGACATTAGTTTTCATCGCCACTTAGTTTCGAACTCGGGACCTTCGGACTGTGACTCAGCTATCCTCTCTGCTGAACTTCTGGGCCTGATTAGATATCAGCTTTGCAAGCTATCTTTGTGTGTCAGCCCTGCAGGCTCAAATCGAATGACGAAGTTGAGGCGAGGTGCTTACTTAGGAAGAAGTGCGATGGCAATTGAGCACGCTTATCCTCTTATCGAGAACTTGCTTTGGTGACTCATCTGGTTGGGGGAACTTGTACGTAACACATCTGACTACTTAGCCTTCATCTTGTGCTACTAATTAATTGTGAAGTGGCATGATACTATTGGTATCCTTTTCTTGTGCCTTCAAAGAACGAATAATATGATGAGTTTCCTTTCCTTGCGTGTTTTTCAATTCGTCAATAGCGGTGTCTGGAGGAACATTTGACATGTTTTGTTGACTGGCACCAAGAGATGATGTCTTCCCTTAGCCTGAGTTGTAGGAATGTTGCCAGGAAGACTGCTGTTGCGGCCTCTTTGTTTCCCATGTCATAATTTTTGATTAACTGCGCATTTAGTTTGATGTGTGGCTGTATGGAGATATGGTTTATAGGCCCAATGATTGACAGAAAATATATGTTTATTTGAGTAACACATTAAAATATAACTTAAACTCGATGTAGAAATGTGGTGAGGTTCAGTGATAGTGCTTGAAAACTAGATGGCCAGGACTTTTGAACGAATCCCTTCAGTGCAAAAGCATCACACTGCTGCTTCCGGCAGCAGGGTCGTAGCTCAGGATTTCGCTCGGGGGAGGCGGCGCCGAAAGGGGCCCAGCAATAGCACCAAAAGGGCCCCAAAAAATCGGCAGCGAGCAAAAAAACATTGAGCGCAGAGACGACGAATGCCAAGATGACGCTAGTTCAGTAATCAATTTTTCCCGACAAGTAATCTTAAACAGTTTTTTAAACAAGAGCTCTCGTGAAATATCTCAACTAAGCCTTTTGTGTACCTGCTACATTACTTAAAAAACAATCTTGTTCGAAAAAGCGAAAAATGCCTAAAGTATTTGTTTTTCTTCGGGAGAAACTTCTTTCAAAAGAAGATAGATTTCGGGCTGCTGCACCGAGGAAACTGACTGTACGTAGAAAAGCTGTTCATTAGCCTACCTCTTCGAATTCTGGATGCGTAATAGGAATAGCAGAAGCACAGCGATTATTCAAAAATTCAGTGAGCTCAGAAATGCGTGGTATCAGCCCACACCATGATCAATAACTTCTGTAATCAATCCCTTTCATGAAGATTCTGACGAAGGGCTGTGTTTGAATATATATTCCCCGTTTCTTTGCTTTATCATGCATGCAGGATTCGAGGAGATGGGCCAATTATCAACCTAAGGGCTTTTTGCTTCTTCTGAGGGGTTCCTTCCGAACGAAGAAGTAAAATATTATTTACAAGTGTAAAATGAGAGATAAGCTGATCATTTAGGGTCCAGCTGGTCAGAGGCGGCCCTACCGTTCTAAAGAGCCAATGGTCACAGTGTTCTGCTGGTATCTGAGGGCCTGCTGTAACTAGTTAAAAGAACCATACTGGATGCAGAGGGCCACCAGGGTGCTCCGGATCTGCTTACAAAATGTCCAGCCGACTAGAAAGGGCCTTCAATCGATCATGTGGTCTACAGTCAAGTGTGGGTCCAACTGGTTTCAAAGAGCCCTATAGTTAGAGAGACTTCTTCTGATAGTCACAGTAGGTGCTGCTGACTACAGAGACCAGTGCTAATTGCGGTGGTGTTGCCACTGAAAAGGAGGGACCAGCTAGTGAAACAGTGTCCTACTCGTTGTGGAGGGCCCTGTGGGTTACAATAGAGCCTGTTGGCTATGGGTTATATGAGGTATAGGGGCCGTTATAAACATAAAAGTTCTTTCGGATCACAACATTGTCTGCTGTTTCAAAGGTTTATTCAAGTCATACAGGTCTGTAATGTACCTAGAGGGCCAGCAGGGTCCTCAGTATGACATATAGAGGGATCAGCGGACTAGAGGGGGACCTGCTGAAACATTAAGCTCTACAGAGAATAGTTGTTCCCACTGGTTCAAAGGCTCCTAACGTAAACAAGGGCCTTGATAGCAATAGTGGGGTCAGTAGGTTAAAAACGTCATTGCTTGTCACATTGGCCTTCTCACTTAAGGAGGCCCAGCTATTGAAATGGCGCACTGCTGGCTATAGCTGGCCCTGCGAATCGTACGTGGCCCTGCTGGCCATAGTGGTCTTATCGGTTAAAGAGGACCCAGCTTACCAGAGCGGGTCCTACTGTCTACAGAGGGCCCTAGGAACCACAGCGGTTCAAAGGACCCTCTATCTAATATGACGCTTCACGGCAGGTCACAGAGTATAATTTGGTCGCGCAGCACTTCCTAGAGGAGGACCTCCGAGTCCTCAAGGAGTCGCTGCCCAAATCTCCTCTCTTTGGCTACGCCTCTGTAGGGGCCCAGTTGACCCGAGAGAGCCCTGTTGATAATAGAGAGCCTTGCGGAGAACGTTCGGTCCCACTAGTTCAAAGGCTTCTATAGTTAAAGAGGGTCCTGGTAGTCCTGAAGTAGGCGCTGTGGGCTAAAATGGTTCCTGCCAGCCACAATGACATTCTCACTGAAATAGGAACCAGCTGGTCAGACAGGGCCCTGATGGCTATAGCTGGCCCTGCGACTCGCAGTGGCTCCTGTTGCCCGAAGAGCCCTGCTGACCATACTGGTTTTGTCGATTGAAGAGGGTTCAGCTTATCAGAGAGGGCCCTACTGTCGACAGAGGTGACAGTGGTTCAGAGCAACCTCTTTTTCAGAGGGTTCTGATGGTCGAAAGATCCTTGTTTGTTACAAAATTGAGTATTGGAGAGGGCTTATGAGGGCCCTGTTTAATATGAAATTCCACGCTGGGCCACAGGGTATGATGTGGGCGGGCCGCGCTTCGCCCAGCCCGTATCCTGGAGGGGGCCCTGTGGGCCCTCAAGGGGACCGCCGCCCCAGCCTCCTCTCCTTGGCTTCGCCTCTATAAATGGCCAATCTGACTAGAGAGGGCTCTGCTGACGATCGAGAGCCCTGCGAAGAGCAGTCGGTATTACTAGCTCAGAGGCTGCCCCAGTTAAAGGGAATGTGGCACCTTCTTAACGTGATTTTAACTGAGATAGCCAAGTTGTAAAGCAAGTCCGAAAACCTGGTACTCAATATATCATTTGTCCTGGAACTCGAGATTTCCGTAGAAAAAAGCTAAATATACCTGAAATGTACCCCTCATGTACCCTTAGCTGCAGGCCACAGTTGTCATGCTGTTGGTGTGACGACATATGCTGACGTCGCAGTGAGTATCAGCCCATCGAAGCACTTGAAGCGTATTGAATATGGTAGTGGTTACCGGATCATGACATCATCCACAGGCAGATATTTATCTCTTTCCCTAGAGGAGCAGTTTAAAAATCAAAATATTGAGCTTATTGTACGATTTTCAGAGACATCATGGATGATTCCATGACTCTCGGCTAAAATTACCCCTAATTATACTAAATTCCAGGATTCGACCGAAGTGCCACATTCCCCTTAAAAAGGGTCCTGAAAGTCAGATTGGGGCCCTGTAGGCTTAAAAGGTACCTGCCAGCCACAATGACATTCTCACTGAAATAGTACTCAGCTGGTCAGACGGCTAGAGACAGGGCCCTGACGGCCTACGAGTCGCACTGGGCCCTGTTGCCTAAATAGTCCCGCTGGCCATTGTGGCCTTATCAGTTTAAGAGGGCCCAGCTGACCACTGCGGGTCCTTCCGTGGATAGGTGGCTCGGGCCCCAGTGGTTTAAAGGGCATCATTTTACAGACAGTTCTGACGGGTAAAAAAGGCCCTACTTGTCACAATATGGAGGGCTGGAGAGGGCTTAAGAGGGCCCAGTCTGGTAAAAAGAAACGGTTGGCCACAGAGCAAAGTGTGGGCGGGTCATGCTTCGCACGGCCCGTGCCCTCAAGGGGGGCTGCCCTTGCCGCCCCCCAATTGGCTACGCCCCAGCCTGGCAGCGTAATAATCGACCGTATGGATTTGGATATTGCACGAACCTTCTGAATATTGTAGATGTTGTGTCATAAATTTAAAGAATCACTAAAATCATTTATAAGCTTTTTAGGATACGTTCTTGTTCCTAAAAACCTTTAAAGCGATATGCTCCCAAATCTACACATTTTCTTTCTTTAGGTCAATAATACCCTTGTATGAAAATGATCAATAGAGTGTGGATCAATTGGTGATCTTTGTTGATGTACCGTGGCGGAGACGGATATAATGTCGCCGGCAAATCCGTGCGTGCTATGATTTTTAGCGAAATGTAGTCTCTTGTCGTCTTGGAAGTCCGTTCCAGATTATGATCGTCTACTTTTTCATCTTGAAATTCGTGTTAAAAAGAAAGTATTCTATTGACTGAACACCTGCTTGCAATTTCATGCCGATTGAAGTTTTACCTGCAATTTAATATTTATGTGAAACTTTTCAAACGTGATGTGACGGAAAATTGTGCTCAATGGGAAACAGTGTGAAGTCTCCTTTTGGCGTTTGCCGTTATGCAATCAGCTAATTTTATGCATTGATATAATTTAGCTTGCTCTTTAAAAACGGCAAAGATCAGTATCTGCAGTATTTATGCCTCTTTTAATTCACAGTTTCTTCGCCATTCATTTTCCGTCTGGGAAAACACAGTGTTCTTTGCATGGCAACTAAGAACCCCTTCTTACATTTGGTTTTCTGATCTGGCATTGAGCGCTTTTGGCGCCACTTCAAGAGATTGTACTGCTTTGTTTGTGACAGCGTCCGTGATTGGCCCACCATAATTCTGCGAGGACGGCCTTTGGGGGCCGTTTAGTTAGAATGCTTTGTTCTTCAAGGTCCTATGAATACTGAGCCAGCTGTTTCTTCCACTCCAGTAACGTTTTGCAAAAGTTACTGGGCAGAACATGCACTGGCGCAGAACTTCTTCGTCCAAAGAGGAGGGAGGGGGGGCACCTTCAATGGAGTCCATCTCATTACTGGGGAATGTGCTAGAGGGTCGTTTAGTGGTGGATTTAATAGACATCGTCGCTACTGCGTCGGTGGTAGTAGGCACGAGTTTTTCCGAAAGTCATTTGCGTCGGCTTTGATAAGAATGGAACACATTTAGCGTCCAAAGATAATTGCAAATATTAGCGACAGGCAAGGCCTAACCAAAGATGCGTAGAAGAATGCCGTTGTAGAATTTTCTAGCTTCCTTTGTTTTAAGTCATCTTAGGAGCAAAAAGGCACTATGTGCGACTGCAGCTCTCTTGTCGGCGACAAATGTCGCTTCGGAAAATAAAGAACAGTTCAAAAATGCACTCATCTCCGTATGGGTGTGTCCTGTCGTGAGAGATGGACACAACTATCTGGACACGAATATATCAATAATTTATGAACCTGATAACATTGGCTTCCAAAGTTGATAATTCGGACGTTAGAAATAAATTTCCCATATTTTTTCTCTCGTTTCTCTGTGCCCACACGACTTTGTCTATGACCTATATATACCTAACGTCATCTCACTGTATCTTACCTGGTGCCTCAAGCCCACCCATTTTCATAAAGATCAGATATGTTTCGGGCCTGAAAGCTTATGACCTAGCGTTAATTGCCTGGGGCAAAGAGGTCGTGCATAGCCAAGTCGATGTGTCGGGAGCGCAAAAAAGGAAAATGTCAAATAGTGCTCGAATTTTTGATCAAATTTTCGCATTCAGGCTTATTATCATCCTCTTATTTACCTTATTTTGCCTTCTCAGAGATACCAACACTGTCATGGCGATTACAACTCCGTTTACACTCTTTCAGTGACACTGATCATGGTTTAACATCGATTGTGCTAATTATGGACTAAAGACTATTATAATCATGAAAGGAAAAATTATGAATTTAACTGATAATGGAATTGACACAGTAACACAGATCATGATTTAGGGTCGGATGAGTTTTTTTATTTTCTGTTTGAAGCTATAGCTGTTCTTGCTGTGGCTTGCAGTGGCAAGCAGTGCGTTCCAGGTTCTGACGGCTCGGTGCGGGAATCTGTTGTGTGTTGCTTCTAAGTTTGGTGGTGTCGTCTTGGCAGTTTGGATGATGGTGGTGTCGGCTGATGCACGTGCAGTCCTGCATGATACCTCATACCTTTTCTTGATGATATACTTATTTTTCTGTGGGCTTTCTGTTAGGTGTACCAATATATCAATGGCAGATGATTGCTTGATGAAATGACTTGAAATGAGTTCCGTAAAGCTTGGCCACCCGAGCCCCCGCCTGGCTGCGCTGATTCGGTGGTGCTTCTTCTTACCGCTGACTATTCGAACCCCGAAGTTCACGACCTTGTTCATCCTTTGGTGATTCTGATCAGTGTCTGAAACCCCTGAGGATAGACAGTAACGCATGTGAGGAGACACGAGGGCTTTTACGAGCGTTTTGGCTGCATTTCCAGGGAGAGTGTGAGCCAGCTTGTTAATAGAGAGAAGTGAACCATAGCATCGTTTTGCGGTTATGGATGTTTTTTTCTCCCCGGTCAAATGTTTATCCAAAGTTATTCTTGGCATTGTAGTTCTTTAGAAGCAGTGTTTCATAGAACATTTTGATAGAATGAAGGAAGCTCCTAAAAGCTCTTAAGCCCTCGGTTTCTATTTATTCTAAAAACCAGTAATATAACGAAGTCATTGATTAATTGTACGAAACATTTTGGTGTGTTCTAAAAAATTCTAGTGTTTTTTTGTAGTTGCTTAGCTTCCTCCATCGAATCAAGTTTCATTCCAGGAGAGATCCAGTGAAGAGGAGCTTGACGTTATTACGGTTTTTCCCCGGTTCGATAGGAAAATGCCCCAACAATGTTTTCTCTTACCGTCCTGTTTGAGAGGTGTAGAGCTACGCTCCTCCTTCGCCTCTACCCCGCAGGGTCCTAGTGTCTTCTCGCTCACCGTCGAAAGTATATAAAGGGAATGTGACACTTTGGTGCAATTTCAGTCTGGACTAGAATTAGGTGTATTTTCATGGAAAATTGACGGATTTGGCCGTATTTGTGCTAGAAATGGCTAATAAGCTCAACATTTCGTATTATTTAATTTTCCTTTTCCAGATGTAAACAACCACCATACCTGCGTGATGTGATGTGGTAGCACGTCATGCTTCCACACCATAAAAATGTATTACCTGGCCATAAAATACACTTTATTGCCTGGCTGTGCCACAAAAGAATAGGAATATAAATGAAGTGTTGTTAGGTAAAGCAGACTGTTGTCATGATTCAAAGTGGTACTTCAAAATATTTGCTATCTTCTGTGATGTGTTAAAACACATTTCAGGCTTGAAAGTATTCATTGAAGCAAGGTGTAGGCATTTATAATCGTAAGTACCAAAGTAGGTTTTAAAGGGAGATACACGAAAAAGTATTGTGGTTTCTTGCTATTTGAAAAATCTTGATTACGAAACTGTCAATTATTTTTGTATCTTCGGCAAAATTTTGGAGGCCACTCAACTATTATTGAAATATGTTAATCATAGATATCTACTATAACTAGAGCGGACAGCACAACTGTGTTGACGTCAAAATTGAACGTTTTGTTTGTACAAATCTGGGCCTCTGTGGGGAAGCTCGAGACTGTCTACTGAAACACCTCTCCGATAATCGTATTCAATTTAATTCAATTCACACAATTCAACAAAACGTTTTCATGACAACGATCTAATGTGCCACGAATCCTCGCTATGAATAATGGCTTTCTCTGCGAAAACTATTTAGTCGTGAGCTAGATCCAGAAGCTCTCGTTGACATTATCACGTGATTCTCCAATTAACCTTACCAAGATTTGTACTAGCAAAACTTCAAATTTTGACGTCGGGGTATTGCCGTTTTGTACAGGATGTCCTCTCTAGTTATAGTAGATCTCCATGATGTTAACGGTACCAGTAAAAAGCTGGAACCTGCTCTTCATCTCAATGTTTTCAAAAAATATTTAAAGATTTAAAGTCACTTGTTTTGTAATAAAAATGTCTGTTCTCTTGTATTTGTATTTATATTATTTCTACATAGCCTATAAAAGCTACAAAATGAATCAGTTTGTTCTACAAATGGAGCATGAAATAATTACTCGAGTCTTCAATCGTTTCGTACCTGGGGTCTTCAGTTGTTTTCTACAAGATTCCCAGGAAGACAAAACTTTTGCGTCAGATAGGTCACGTGACCGAGATCTGGGTCACGTGATCTATCTCATACCTGTATGATAATTTCTGGGCTCCTGAATGTTCAATTGTGATTTCTTTAAAGTCCTATATTTATGTTTCAAAAGAGTTTTAGAATGTTGTTTTCAAGTAATTTGTTTTCTGTGATACTTCGAGGTTCTGCACGACTGCTTAGGACAGATATGACCCAGTTCTAAGAGAAATGATGGTCATAGCCGAGACTACGTCATTTGATCGATATTGAGATTTCTTGATAAGTCGTCTAGAAATGTTGACTTTGAGAGCGATTTTAAGGTATTTGGAGGCAAATTCGCAAAAAATGAGAAAAGTCCTTCTAAAAGAGCTTTTTTCTTCTTTTGATCTAGTCAATAAGAATTACTTCGCGTATTTCCCTTTAACCCTTGCCCCGGTGGCGGGTACGAGCCACCTTCGCCCTGCTGGGGGGGGGGCTAAAAAGACCCACACCATCTAAAGAAAACTAAGAGAGCTAGAAAAAAGCGCAAACGGCAACCGAAAGCTCTTCAAAAATTTCATGGAAAATACTTCAGTCATTTTTTTGTCAAGTCAATATTAAGGTCACTAGAGGTCAAAATAGGTCAAAATCGCTCAAATGAGGTGTACTAAGGAAACCTCATATATTTCAGAAACTATGATAGCCAGAAACATTTTTTTAACATCATTCGAAAGCTCTTGTGTTGTTCTTTCATTTTAGTGCCAATTATTTACGTGTCAGGTCAAAGCCTAGGGAGCTACAGGTCACTGAATATTGGAAATGTTTTTTGCGAATGTCCATAGCCACCCATGCATACCTAAGGGCGTTTTATGTTTTCGCTAATAACTTCCAAACCAAGCAAGATGCAGCCATATTTGATGCACCATTGCAATTCTCTCGTCAATACAAATCGAATGATATATAATATTGCTATGCCAGGTCAAATAAAAAAATTTGACCTGACCCAGGTCAACTGTCTGACCCAACTTGACCTGATATAGTCATGATGTATGCCATTTGACTTGCAGTGACTATAGAAACACTTTGGTGACAAAATAAAAGTTTTATCTTTGTTTATTCAATATTTATAGGGTAAAACACCAAAAAATGCTTATTTGACCTAAGGTAACCTTTCAAAGGTCACAAGTCAAATTTTTTGGCATCACGTTCAGAAATGAGCCAAGAGAAAGTCATAACGGATGTTTGAAGTTGATTCCATCCATGCTTACTGAGAAAAGCTAATTTCGTGATTTTCCCATGTATTTGAAATAGGGAAGTCATGCTCTGCACATGACCTTAGGTCACCAATATCAAAAATACCAAAACATATGTTGTAGTTCCTGGTGGGCCCAATATGCGGTATGCGTTTCAACTTGATCAATTAACCCCCCTTTTAGTTATGCAGTTCTAAGCATTTTTTGAGGTGAGGTCACTTCACCTGGCCTGGTGACCTGACCTGATATGACTTCGAGCTACAATTTTCAGGAAAGATGTAAAAATGATGAAGAAACAGCTAGATTAGGTTTGGCGGCGCTGCGCGCCGTCGTTTTTTAGTCACTTCGGAAAAACCCGAGGAGGGGTCTAAAAATACCCCCACCCGGGCGAAGGTTAAAGAGGTCTAAACAAAAAAATGTGCTCGTGCAGCATGAGTAGTGGGGCTTGAGCAGGACGTTACCTTTCCATGATTGGCCACGTCATATCACGTGGTCGTCCAGGAGGAGGAAGAGGTAAATCTTTATATTTTTTCGCCAAGAACGGTCAACTCTGGGACAAATGAAACAACGATCAAGTGGATTCTTGGCATAATGTACCACATGGTCATCTCAGCTTAAATCCCATTACGAATGTGTCGAATTCCCTTAAAAGGGAATGTGGCACCTTGGTCGAATCCTGGAATTTAGTGTTATGAGGCGTACTTTTAGTCAAAAATAATGAAACCACTCACGATTTCTCTGAAAAATGTACAATAAGCTCAATATTTGGTTTTTAAAAATACTCCTCTAGAAAAAGAAATAAATATCAGCCTGTGGATGATGTCACGATCTGGCAACCACTACCATACTTGAAACGCTTCAAGGGCTTCGATTGGCTGATGCTCATCGTGACGTCAGCATATGTCGTCACACCAGTAGCTCACAACAATGGCCGCTGGCGACGGGGGGCTGAGGGGGCTGGTGTCAGGTAGGTTTTAGCTTTTTTTCTACGGAAAGATCGAGCTCCAAGACAAATGAAATATGGAGTACCGGGTTTTCCGACCTGCTTTACAACTTGGCTATCTCAGTTAAAATCACGTTGTGAAGGTGTCGAATTCCCTTTAAACGATGATTATGCACGTGCTGTTCCAAGCTACGATTGCTATGACAGCGACGCCAGAGCGGGAAAAATGAAGCTGCATCGACGTTTCGTTATTGCTTTTCCTATCCCGCTGCTGCGGCTTATTTACCTTGTTTTTTGGCTGTTTTTCATCAGACTAAATTATAGAAAATGATAACAGGCTCAGAGGAGTGTGATAATACGTTCAGTGTATGATTGATGGAACTGCTGTCTCCTGGTGTTATGATGATATCAACACTAGAAAATGTGTGCGACCAGGCCATAGGCGGAAAATACAAACGTGATGGCAACGATATAGAACTAGGATAGACCAGAGATCCAACAGGTTTTGTAGATTTTGTTTAAGTTCTTGCAAATTCAGTCTTTGTAATCGGAGCCTCACTAAAGTCATGAAATGGACTGGTCACGGAGACCCGATCCCACCATCCGAACAAACCACTCTCGCAATGTAGGGTTAATTTAGAAGCCAAAGCTTAACGTCCCACAAAGCACGGACGGCCGCCCCGCTCATGCCGCCCTCTTACCGCTCAGTTGCCAGCCGGCCTACGTCGGGTAAGTATTGAACACTGGAGCGTCTCAGGGGAATCAATCCCAAGCATGGACACGCACCGCCACTGCATGTTCCTGAACAGCGGACCGGAGCCCAGCGCTCTTCCAACTGAGCTACCGAGGCGTCGGGTGTGAACTTCGCCACTGCTGAAAGGTGAAGGGGCCAGGTAATTTACCAACTTTTCTGACGATAGAATCACGGTTCTGGGATCCAGAACTCGTCGGATTAGGGCCCCTTAATACCTGCAGGACTTTTCCCGATTATGTTGAAATTTGGATTTTTTTTCACGAACATCGGGGGCAGGCCCATTATGCCCTCTCATTCCATTATCACTATTATTATCTTTGTTGTTTATGGTGCGCCACTGGCGGATCCAGGGGGGCCCAGGGGGCCATGGCCCCCCAAAGCCCGAAATAGTATCTTTTGGCCCCCCAAAACGACCGACTTTTGGCCGTTTTTTTCAAATCCTATGCTTTTTGCGATTTTTTCTCGATTTGGCCCCCAAAACGATGTTTTGGCCCCTCCAAAACTTTTTCCTGGATCCGCCAATGTGGTGCGCCGACTAATGAGGTTACTTTGTACTCATAAAGACAACATGGGAGAAAAACACAAGTAAAAAGGTTGCAAATTGAATCAGTCTGCGGTAACGTCGACATTTACAAGATAAAATAAAAAAATTGATACTACTGGCAGGTGAAGAAGAGTAAAAAGTCTCAAATCTCGCACTAATAGTCAAGTCATGTTTGTGCAGTATGACAAATACCCTGTATTTGATATCTATTTGGTCCCAAAACTTGCCGATTGTTGAAGAAAGAATGTTTTCAGGACCAAATTCAGTCAAAATTTGTTCCTGAAATTAAAAACATGATTGTCCATATTATACGTACAACGGCCCGTCGGAGTTTGACGTCCTCGACTGACCCTGGTGTCATGATGCCAAGTAGAGTTTGTTTTTAGTTAATTCGATGGGTGGTGGGAGTGACTACTAGGGGAACCAGCGATATGATGTCATGTTTCTCTTCTTTTCAACAGGTTTTATGATACGTGCGTGTGTGTGAAAAATACACGTGTTGATTGATTGAACAATTTGTATCCACTACGTGTCTAACCCAGAAGCCTTTCAGTGGTGAGGAGAGAAGAACGGGATGGCTTTCTGTTCATAGGACGCTTGTTTATCTGCAAACTGCATGGTGTCAGATAAACTAAACATGAAAGCAGAGGATGTTGGATGAGTATTATGTAAGGGCTTAGGTTTCATTGGAATTGTCATGGAGGTTCTTTATTCACTGGATTTCTGAATAAATCGGCAGAATGTCCACAAAGAGGACCCATTTACACAAAAAGACACTTTGATAGACAGGCATAATAAAAAGCATTGCTGGAATGTAATAGCGGTGAAATTCAACCCTGTTCCTACCCAATAGAAAATATCCAGCCGAAAGGTCTTGGAAAAATAGACCTTCATTTTAGAATGCTACTTTTTGCTCTTCTTTTTAGAGTCAAATACGTTATTTGCATTTCCCTACAAACGATTTTCCCTTCCCATCCTGCTGCAGTTTGACATTGAAAACAGTTCTAACTCGCGCATGAAGGGGTAGGGGGATCGAAGGCCCCACCATTTTTCCAAGGTAACTGGAGAACTGCTCATAATAGAAAAAAACAATACTCGGTAACCTTTAAGTGAATTGAAAGTCACATCGATTAGTGAAGACATTTTGAAAATCGGTCAGAATTTTTTTATACGTTTTCAAAGTCAGACCTGCATTTTGAGATCGACACAGTCGCGCTTTGGTTTGCTTGCATTGGAGACTGAGTGGTGACGTTATAACGCCATATAGACGGGATAGTATGTCAAGGTCATCTCACATGAAGGTCAAGGTCAAGTTCAATGATCACCGGTCAAGGTCATACCACTATTTTCAATGTCATTGGCCGCAGAGCCTCCGGCCAAATGGGGTTACCCAGTTTGACATATATTATACTATGACGTCATAGTTAAGGAAATTCTATGTAAAGTTCAAGGTCATGTAAAAGTAAAAGGTCATGGGAAAAGGTTAATCCTCATCTCCCGCCCAAAGGCTGCTATAGTGTGCATTATAAAGAGTAGATCATACTTTGCAGTTAGGGGTCAACGACCTTGAATGACTGTGACCCCAAAAATTATGGGAAAGATTCTTCTGATTCCTCTGATTCCTCTGATTGGTCTTCTATGGTCCGTGTTTAGCATATTTCCGACGTTTCCTGCATAATTATAGAATTCCCCAATAGGTATCCAGCATGGCCAAGTTTAACCTTTATGACCTCGTTTGACCTGAAAAATATCGATCCAGGTCGATGGGAGTCGGATATGATGTAGGTCACCATAGCCCCCGCCCACTCCCAATCGGCGTTTATCTAAGCCTCTTAGCCTGCAAGAAATCAGGGGCCTACCAGGCGCCCTCCAGCGTGCGTTAGTTTAACACGCGCATTGACGGGGGCGGGTACCCGCCCCCTCGGGTTTTTCGGAGACAGCAGAAAAACGGCGGCGCGTAGCGCCGCCGTACTTGGTATACCTTTTCCCTCATCATTTTTACAACTTCTGTGAAAATTTTAAGGTTAGGTCATCTCAGGTCAGGTCACCAGTAGAGGTCAAGTGACCCGACCTCAAAAAAAGTTTAAGATAGCATAAGTCAGAGCAGGGTGAACTTATCCGATTGAAACTCATATCACATAATGGCCCCACCGAGTTCTCTAAAATATGTTCCGGTATTTTTGATATCGATGACCTAAGGTCAGGTACGATGCATGACCTCTCCATTGGAAATACATGGGAAAAATGGTTTTTACGGAATAACTCAGCAACGGATGGTGATAGAGCATTTATTTTAGCTGCATTAGACTCGCCTGGGCTTTGCGGTTCTAATGATATGCATTTTATATAATTTGACCCTGACCTGACCTCAGGCCAGGTCAAATCCTTGATTTGACCTAGCAAGGTCAAATTATATATCATTCGATTCGGCTTGCTAAGAGGATTCATATAGTTCAAGTCGTTTTGCTCTATCTTTACTTGTTCAGATGTAATTCCCGAAAAACTGAATTTTACATGTTATCCCTATGACGGGCATGTTTTGACCTCCCGTGACCTTAAATGTGACCTGACAAAAAAATGGTTCAAATTTTTTCGATGGAGAAGTGGATGGGCAGCCCAACGCCGTTTACCGTTTTTCGCTACCTACCGTGGTTCTCGAGATCTTAGGGGGCGGGTACCCGCCCCCCGTCAATGCGAAGGTGGCTCAGACCCCCGTCAATGCGCGTGTTAAGACCCCTCTTCAGAGCGGTTTTAAGTTAGTGCCTCTGATATTTTTACATCGGGCCAGCTTTCTTCCTTAGACTGCATGGTTTGCCAACAGGGAACAGTTTTAACTTCAATTTTTTGTCTTTACGCTCCGTTCACTGTGTATTTTGGGAGAGGCTTCACAATGAGTTTGGCGATCCTATGAGCAAAACATATTATACCCGAGGAAAACCAGCTTAGTGAATCTGCTGGCAGGTCATGTGGCTCTGTGAACAATCGCTTAAAGTCAAATTCTTCTCCCGAAAGCTCGGGCAAGGCGCACCTCATTACCATCTCCGCCGATTAAGGGAGGGGGGGCACAATGGTGGTGGCTCTCATTCCGTCCAGGGGAACAGGGCCCATTGCCCCCTGTTCCGCCGCCTATAACAGCATGCCAAAGCGTTTTTAGCAGTCTAGGTCACACTGACCGCTGGAACCAGATGTCAAAAAACTATCTTGCCAACATAGCTTGAGGAAATCTGAAGGAACCAGAAGTTCGAATCTCTTCTTCCCATGGTCATTTATTTCCTTCAAAACAGCAGTCATGCTACGAACTGCGGTGGGAATGAGCTCTTTGATACAGATGGTTAGATCAATATGGTATCTACCCTGCTAATTCTGTGCGTTGGGGCTAGTTGTTCGTTTTCTCGTTAGAATCCATAGCCCTTTCCTCTGGGGAGACTTCCTTTATCACGGGGTTAAATTGGTCTGCGTTGGGGAAGATAAATGGAACTCCTGGCTGTTTCGATTTGGATTTCTGGGAAGAAAAATAGCTGGGGTCAGAGCAGTCACGGTTCCTGGGTCCGTGGGTGTGGGGTGAGCGCCGGAAGAGGTGCTCCTGCGTACCGTGCCGGGCGCCTACCAGCGCGGCTAAAGACTGAGCACCCTAGTCCTTTTGAGGAATGCATTCTCGATAACTTATCAACGTTTCAAAACTACATAGAGTTCTTTCTCTGCTTATGACTTTCAAATATGTTATGGACGCAGAATGACCTGAGATATTGATGCTCCGGAAAACACCCGGAATAATGAGGATGGCTACCCTGGGTGAGTCAGTATCCAAAACAATTGGAAACGGAGAAATGCTCGAGTCCGATTATGAGGTGATTTGGAGAGACCTCGAACTCTCGTACACTTTAGGCTCGGTGGTCTAAATCCAGAGCATGATTCTGATCAAGGTTTTAATGTGAGATTAAATATTTGTCCATATATTTGAGCTTATCCGGCTTAAATGCCATTTTTTGTAATGATAAGGTTTCTCATAAGATAAGGTCAGGGGCGTAGCCAAGATTTCACTCAGGGAGGGGCGGCGCCCCGAAAAGGGCCCCTGCGACAGCGCCAAAAGGGCCCTGATGGGTAAAAAGGGCCCTGCTTGTTACAGAATAGAGTGCTGAAGAGGGCTTAAGAGGGCCCTGTCTGGTATAAGATGTCAAATTTGGCCACAGAGTATAGTACCGTGTGGACACGAGCCGCGCGAAGCGGCTCGTGTCCTCAGGGGGGCTCTTCGGGCCCTCAGGGGGGGCGGCTTCCCTGCCGCCCCCTTGGCTACGCCCCTGGATAAGGTATAACTTGCGTTATCAATATGGGCAGTTTTCGGAATCAGTCCTTTCTAGGTCTGGTGATCTGACCGGGCATTTCTCGTACTCCGCACCATTATTCCAATCGTAGTCGGATCGGTAACCGGTTCGGAAGTACCAACCCCACCACTAACTCGCAATGAGGCTCCCTTACGGCGGGACGGGAGACCCTCACCGCTTCCCATCCGCCCTGTGTGCAGCAGTGCTCTGTTGCACCGCTCTTCGCAGGGTCGTGTGTGGGGCTGGGGAGGGGGGGGGCTCCAACAGGACGGGCGGATGCACGGGCTTCAGTCGGTGGTGTGACAGGGCTGGGTGAGGTGCGCGGCAGGCGCCGGAGGTGTGGGAGTGGTCGTCGGTGGTGACGCCGTCTGCAAGCGCGCTCGGAGTGAAGGACAACCGGGAACCTCTGCTTCAACGGTGAGAAATGTTAATCTGCTCTACTGTATATGTGACTGTCTAATGATCCATTTAAAGATTCGTGTGTATTCTTATGCATTTTTGGATGACAAATGCTTACCAGAGACAATTTTTCTTTCCATATGGCTTGTGATTAGTAGCTCTTAAGCAGGCAAGAAAGCTCATCGAGGGACCGGTGCTTTGTTATTCGGTCGTATATCAGATACTATTTTGGAATACGTTAGCCAGTAGAACTAATGAAACCATTCAGAGGCCATTAAATCACTGGTAGGAAAATATATCTTGTGATAAAAAATTCACAGTTTTGGCAGATAGGTCCACCTTAATTTCTATCTTGGATAAATCAGTCGCAGGTAAGTGAATCGGGGTATATACTCGGCGATTGGCTGAAAATGCACTTGCTTATTGAACTTTAAGATTTGGCACTTTCCATCATGGTTATGCCAAAAGCAGCGAATAAATTTTGATTTTTTTCAGAGCTGCTACGAAAAATTTAATGCACCTGTCAATGGTTTCGATTACCAAGCTCACTATCATAGGGGGTCTAGGATCACCGATCGGGAGAGTGGGAACATGGCCTGAGGCGCCCCCTTTTTTGGTAAAACGTATCAGGTGAGTGCCGGATTATATCCAAGGCCACCACTACTCGCAACCTGGGGGAGGGTGGAAGCAAAATTTCAGGGGTGTGTCATCGACTACTCAAGGGAACCCCATTACCATTTCAGGGGGCCCGAGGTTCGAAGGGGAGGGACAAGTGCCCTCTTGCTCCCCCTGTATCCCAAACGTTTAATCTTACATTCATTATTGACTTTTGGCCGAAGGGTTCAGGAACCTCATGAAAAATTACAAGAAGCCAATATAAGTTAGATACTATATACTTAGATGTAGATACTGGACGCCAAAAAGCCAACGACTGTATAACAAATACAACGCTGCTAACCCCGTAATGGTAACATTTGGAGGAACTGGGCAGGCTGGAGCACCTCTCGTGGATCCAACTGGGCGCGCCAACGTCCACAGCCCGTCGGGGCTCCCACAACAAAGTTGGACTGGCTCCCACAACAAAGTTGGACTGGCTCCCACAACAAAGTTGGACTGGTTCCCACAACAAAGTTGGACTGGCTCTCACAACAAAGCTGGGCCCCTTCAGACAGCCGTGTGATAACCATGGGGTTACCTAACCCAAAACATATGTTGATAATGTACTATCATCGTGTGTTTTCGGGTGTTGTGTGAGATGACGTCGCATGCATGCATCCTCAAAAACGTCCCGCCCGTGAATGCTTTTTGATGACTTTGCATGAAAATCCATTCATCTATGTTTGGAACATTCTCGTTGATAAGGAAAAAGATGTGACGCTAGTAAAACCCTCTAAATAGTTTTTCACTGGAATGAATAAAGTATTTGAAAACTGATAGATCCACTTCATAAAGGCGTATCGAATTTGATTTTTGCGCGTTTTAGCTGGTGCATAACAACTCAAAATACAATATACCGGAAACATCGGTATTCGCTGATTGCAGAGCACACACCATATGTTGAATTTTGGTTGTTTTTTTCGTGAAACTGTCATAATTTAGAGCATAATAACAATCAGTAATCATATATGCAGAAATTGTTCAAAACTACAGTCTAGTCACACAATATTAGGGGACGTTCATCCTGATATCACCGGTAGGAACCAAAATATTGAATATTAGTTGACAAAACTTTAAACTTAAGCCGCAAAAGCCGCAAAATTTGCTTAAGCCGCAAAATCCCACCAGAGACCAGAAAAATTCTCGTTCAGGCCCTTGTGTTCCCGCATATACAGTATTGTTTGACTGTATGGGGAGGATGCAATGCCACTCAAAAACATCGCATCCAGAAAGTTTTAAATTTTGGCGCACGCATCGTAAAGGGACTGAGCAGGTGTGGGCACGTGACCCCAGCCCTGCAATCCTTTGGCTGGCCGACGTTTCCCGATTTGCTAAAGAAACGGGACATAAAATTTATTAAAAGACTGCTCTCCGACGACTCTGGAAGTGCACTGTCGCGGTCAGTTTTGCGTCGCTCCGAAATCTCTAGCCGGAGCACACGCGGGATTGACCGTGATATGCTAGAACTCCCAAGGGTGCGAACGGAGCAAGGCAAGCATAGTTTTCGCTACAGAGGGGTAGAAACATGGAACAGTGGGATGAGAGAGCTAAGTATATGTATGGTGGGCATTTAGGAAAGAGGATAGGCTAAAAATGAACTAGCGCATTTCTTTAAAATTGTTATCTACAACGGTCATGCTATGTAAAGTATTGTGTGGTTTGCGAAAGTGTGTGCTCCCTATGCGTGCTGTGTCCTTGTAATTGAGGGCTGAAAAGCCATATCTCATGAAGACATCAATAATATACATATACATCTACATCTAAACATCTTGCCAACTTAAAACAATGATCCTCGGCTCAGCACTCCGAAATCTACCGAAGACTGAGCATCTCAAAACTGAAACCGGTAACGACCGAGGTCCCAATAATCCCTTCGATTAACACGCGCATTGACGGGGGTCTGAGCCACCTTCGGATTGACGAGGGGGCGGGTACCCGCCCCCTAAGATCTCGAGAACCACGGTAGGTAGCAAAAAACGGTAAACGGCGTTGGGTAGCACATCCGCTTCTCCATCGAAAATATTTGAACCATTTTTTTGTCAGGTCACATTTAAGGTCACCAGATGTCAAAAACATGCCGTCACATGCCGTCATAGGGATAACATGTAAATTACGTTTTTCGGCCATTACATCTGAACAAGTAAAGATAGAGCAAAACGACTTGAACTCTATGAATCATCGCAGCAAGCCGAATCGAATGATATATGATTTGACCTTGCTAGGTCAAATCAAAGATTTGACCTGACCTGAGGTCAGGTCAGGGTCAAATTATACAAAATGCATATCATTAGAACCGCAAAGCCAAGGCCAGTCTAATGAAGCTAAAATAAACGCTCTATCACCATCTGTTACTGAGTTATTCAGTAAAAACCATATTTTTCATGTATTACCAATGGAGAGGTCATGCTTCGTACCTGACCTTAGGTCATCGATATCAAAAATACCGGAACATATTTTAGAGAACTCGGTGAGACCATTATGTGATATGAGTTTCAATTGGATAAGTTCACCCTGCTCCGACTTATGCTATCTTAAACTTTTTTGAGGTCGGGTCACTTGATCTGTACTGGTGACCTGACCTGAGATGACCTATCCTTAAAATTTTCACAGAAGTTGCAAAAATGATGAGGGAAAAGGTATACCAAGTACGGCGGCGCTGCGCGCCGCCGTTGTTCTGCTGTCTCCGAAAAACCCGAGGGGGGCGGGTACCCGCCCCCGTCAATGCGCGTGTTAAGTATGATATCAGAAACTGGTGCCTAGCCTTCCCTTTCTGTGAGTTTGGTATAGAAACTTTCTCATCCGTAAGGCTTACAAGTTCATAAGAAAAACCAATGCGATTCCTGCAATACATTGCGCTGCTCTGCCTGCAGTGCGATCCCATTCCCAGCATCAGCAGCATAGAATAGATGTCATCTGAGAGCGATATCTGCTCATATTACCCTTACTGTCAGATAGCTTCCGTGCATATGCTCGCCAAATGCCACCATTAGGTCTTCCTGGTGTACAAAATCAGCTCAAAATTGTTTCAATACTTAATTAAACCACCCTTTACCACTGCTGACCACTCCCAACTGCTATGACCACTCCAGTAATGGTTGCAGCAGTTGTGCAACACCCGTAAACGTTCTTCAAAAAGGAAAACAACGAAATATACCTCAAATATTTAAGCTTTATCGTTTTTCTTTCTTTCACTTTTTAAGCACGCGTTTTCATTTCATAACTGCGTTTTTGTCGTTTTCAAGGACATATTTGTTCATTTTTTATTTCTTTTTTAGTTTTGGGCAGTGTAGCTTGCCCAATACATTTCAAAGGCGAGAACTGCGGTGACAAAAAAACGTCCATAAACGAACAAACAAATAACAACGCCATTTTAAAAGCACGCAGTGTATGTAGCTTGTGCATAATTCCTACTGTGAAACATTATTAATCGCAAAATAATCATAAGTCAATGTTCCTTTTAGGACATTTTCGTGCAAAACTAAAAACTTGTCCGCCGCTTTGCAGCCCTAGAGTTGCAGACAACATTCCCTGCATATAATCTGGCCGGTGTTCTCCTGGGGGATGAGCTTTCATTTCAACCTGTCCGACGGCATCTGCATGCCGAGGTGGGCCCGACATGACAGGCCACCACATCAAAAGTCACACCACTCCGCTCTCCGCAGTACCAGAACTCGCATCGAATTTGACGCTCAGCCAACCGCACTGTCGGATGGAGCTGATGCGCGGGTGCCGTTTAGCTGGCGGCTGGGACTCCCTCCCCCAGGGTTGATTGCATTTCCGGTGAGGCAGCGGAGAGCTGGACAGGTGAGGCTGAGAGGTGGTCTTTGTGGGACTGAATACTGGAGTGGTTTTGGGAACAGTATTCAGTTATGCTACGCGCCAGAGTCACAAATGTCGTACTGCGTGAAGCATCTGCTAGTATGTGTTCGCACGGGAGATTTGATAACAAGTATCTATAGCCAAAGGTGCAGTAGCGTTTTTCAATGAAAAAGCGGAGTGGTGTACCTAATAATTCCTTCCATTGCTCAGGATTTTCCCCGCTGATGTATGTCAAAAATTAGAAACTTTCAACCTGTATTTCAGGCTTTCATAAGCTGGTTCATGATGAATGTTGAATGGTCTCAAGAACTACGCCTCAGAGACATGACGTCGACAACTCGTTATAAATACTTTCAAAGTTGTCAAGTGTGCAACTACCCTACCTGGAAAAATGGTGAGCAGAAATACGGTCAATAATAAAATAAGTCAGTAGACATTTCTCAAAGTTATGATTTGATAGTATGTGGTATTTCATCTGGATTATACAAGCAACATGTTTAAAATCACATCACACTATTAGATGACAATTCACAATAAGCAAACGAGGCGGCTAAAATATCAGTTGCTGTTAGGAGGTTTAACAGTAGCGGATGATTGGAAGCAAACTGTCCGGAAGTCGAGTTCCTGAGTTTCTGTTGATGTTCGAATCGTTAGGAGATACGCACCCCGCTGGGGTCCCTGGCATGACGCGCCCCACTGTGGGAGGCGTATTTCAACCCCTCCGTATCTCATTTCCAAGAAAATGTAGATAAAAATTGAGGACGGCTTTCGAAGGCTCTTGAGGAGACGAATATAAATTATACGACTATTTTTATGTCAGGTCAATATTCAGGTCAGCAGAAGTCCTGGAAGGTTCCATAGACTTACAACAGGGCACTGTACATTTTCCCCTCTATATTTTTACCCAGTGGAGCTAGAACAAATATTTAGACATCATTAGATTCCTCTCATCGTGGCAAAGAGAATGATGTATAGTATGAACTTGCTAGGTCAAATAGTGAAAATGACCTGGCATCGAGCTAGGTCAGGGTCACAAGGTGGTCTGGTATGGTCATGTTGCATATCAATCAGCTCCCCGTGACAAGAGAAGCAAAATGAAAGCAAAATGGAAGCTTTATCTAAACTCAGTGTGAATGTATTGGAACAATGGTAACTGCATGCTCATGTGACTTCACATGACCTATGAGAGGTCAGATGGCCAAAAGCTCAATCTTATGGTCAATATTGTGGTAAGAATATCCGGTTTGAGGATTTTCAAGTTGATCTATCCAGAATTTAATGAAAACGATAATTTTTATTTCATACCATAAACTTTTAAGGGGGTGACCAAAAAAGTTGACCGCATCTTAGGTCAACAATATGAAAATTCCAAGATAGCAGATTTATAGGCCCTAATGACCTGGTTATATTATGGAAGTTTGAAACTGATCGGTTGGCAGATGTGCCTTAGGCGCCAATTCAAACTCGTGATTTTGGTTTTTGAGGTCGGGTCGTTTGACCTTGAATAGCTCGTTGAACTGACACGACCTGACCTAAAATATTCGTCAGATGCGTAAAATAGATAAGGGATAAGGTGCTGTAAGTTACATTGTACTGCGTCTCATCGTTTCTGCGTTATCCGGGTAAAACCAGGAGATGGGGGGGGCGAATTTCGCCCCCAGCGGAGCCCGTGTTAAAAATGTCCCTCAGCGGCCCACAGTTCTGATGCAAGCCGATTTGAGCAGAAATCTCAGGAAGTAATTTGAAGAGGTTACTATGGGAAAAAGTTATTCTCCTTTTGTGCCAGAGATTTATAGGGGCATGTGGGAAGATGACCTACAGCAACTGGCCACAACCTTCGAGGGTACAGTCGTCCAGCGCTGCCGCTACGAAGATGACTACCTTGTGTTGTTTGAAGGTAGTGATGAGGTTTTGCAAATATGGGTGGAAACTCTGAACACAAAGGATAGCAACACAGAGTGACGTTGGAAGTATTAGAAGCTGGACAACTCTTATTCCTAGACATTTACATCGCAAGAACTGAGATCAAGCTCATCAGCAAATTATACCGCAAGGCATACGCTACTAACCAAGTTGTGCCATCCACTTCTTACGTTGAGGCCCACTATCTTACATCAGCGATACGATGAGACACTATAACTGCGTACAGATAGGGTACCATCATCCGAGACCGAGAAAGGAACTCCAGTTTATCCTTAGAAAGTATCTAAAACATAGCTACCCAAGGACTGTAGTTCACTCTAAGAGCACCAGTGCCATGAGAAGTCTGAAGCTTAGCCCTCAAACTACCAGGGGGCATCGATACCCCCAAAGTTTTTGCCAAATAGCAGAAAAACAACGAGGCACAGCACCACAGTTGAGGGGTCTACCTCTTACCCCATTACTTTCCCACCATCCCTTAATTTCTATCCTGGACCACACTAGGTCAGGTCATAAGCCGAGGCCAAACAAGGTCCCGATACTTCAACCTTTGAGCTCTTCCATATTTACATTTCTAGGCTGATAAATTTAAAACTTTCTACAGTGGATGACCTTTTGAGGGTTCAAAAATGTATCTTCAGGATTTTTCAATTGATGACCTGAGGTCAGGTCATGAGGTGACCTCTCCTCGCGAAAAAGCATGGGAAAAGTTGTCTTATGATCTAAAAGTCACAAAAATGACTGCAAATGCCCAGATTTTTCAGAAAAGCATTCTTGGTCTCAGATCTCAGAGGTCAGGGGATCTCAGGGGAAATATTTGCCCTTTAAGTTATCTGAGGTCATCACAGGTCAAGGGTCAGAAACAGTATTTCGAGAATACTTGTTTACCTAATTAAGCTAGAGCGCTGAATTAAACATCATCGTGTATGTCGAGTCCCTGTGTTTCATTTGACATACGGCAAGGTTACTTTCTCACCTTCCATGACCTCAGGTCATGCTAGGTCAAGAGGTGTTCTCTGGAGGTCAAACTACTGGCGGAAGGTCAATGTTAGCCGCCACATGCTGGAAAAAGCCCTGGCATTCTATTATCACATTTTCTTTACCAGATCTCAATAGCTCTCATGGTATGAGAGCTATGCGCAGGTTTCTTAACCCTCGCCCCACCGGGGCCTAAATGACGAGTTGCAACACCACGGTTGAGGCCTCTATCTCTCACCCCATCATTTTGCGACCATCCATGAAAATTATTACCCCAGTTTACCCAAGGTCAGGTCACCAGACGATGTCAACCAGGGTCACCTCACTTCAACTTTTGAGCTCTATAAGAGCTACATTTCTTAGTCGATTGACTTCCTATACTTCATTCTCCTAAACTTCAAACTCCTCCTAAACTTCCTATACTTCATGAACCTTCCAGGGCTTACATCATTTACATCTAAGATCCTTCGATTTCGTGACCTGAGGTCAGGTCACGAGGTGACCTCTCCCATTGAAAAACATGGGCAAAAACTGTCCTATGATCTTAAACTCACAAAAATGATTGCAAATACTCAGATTGCTCAGAAAAGCTTTCTTGGACATCCTTTCACGGATCCCAGGGGCAATATTTTCCCTTTGACCTGTCCAAGGTCATCCAAGGTCACCAGGGGTCAAAACAATACTTTTGCAATAACTTTTGACCTAATTAAGCTTAGAGCACTAAATCAAACATCATCATGTATGTCTCGTCACTGGCTTTCTTTTAATATACGGAAAGGTTACTTTCTGACCTTCCGTGACCTCAGGTCATGCTAGGTCACGACGTGACCCCTGGAGGTTAAATCACTGGCGGGAGGTCATTACGTTCCACATAGCGGAAAAAGTCTGACATTTTCCTATCAAATGTACTTTACCAGATTTCAATAGCTCTAATGACATAAGAGTTAAGCCAAGCTTTCTTAAGCATTGCATATTTGAGTGAAAATGGCCTATCGTGACTTAACCTAACCTCTGGAGGTCAAACCATTGACATGAGCGCTTAAGCATGCAACGTTATTTGGTACTGAATTCACGCGAGCTTTCTAATCCACTTAGCAGATTTGCGCTAACACCCATATTTTCGAAGTTAAAGGGGCCATCGATGCCCCCTCCCGTGGGGAGGTGGCGCCGGACCCCCGGTGGGGCGCGGGTTAAGCATTGCACGTTTTAGTGGAAATAGCCTATCGTGACCTAACGACCTCTGAAGGTCAAAACATTGACCTGAGCGCTTAAACATGCAGGAAAACCATACTGAATCCACACGAGCTTTCCAATACACTTCGCAAGTTTATGCCCACCCCCATATTTTCGGAGTTAGAGGGGGCCATCAATGGCCCCCGGTGGGGCAAAGGTGGCGCCGCACGCCTGGTGGGGCGCGGGTTAAGTCACGTGCTCTGTCGCCGCAGCAGCCAACAGCCGTAAACTGCAGCCTATCCATCCATCCTTTCCATATACGTGTCCATCTTTCTAATAGCTATAACAAGTAGCCAAAACTATCAGAATTCAACTGATCGCTAAATTACAACCCAGCCTGGTCCCCATCCTCTGCAGTAAGACAAAACACCACTTGCTTATAGAACCAAACAGCATTGTCTATTTCATCCAGTATTACTCCTCGGCGAGTCTTGAGACATTTGTATTCATTGGAGAGATAGATCTGGAGCCACATATAAGAGTCAAAGAGCACTAAGAAAGCCGGTGAAGGTCGGTCCGAACCAAATCTAAAGCATTGGCCTTAGGTGAACATCAAATCTGCACCCCAAAGTCGACCGGGCAAATATTTTTTCATCACGAATCCAATTACTTCCTAAGATTTTCGCTCATGTTTGCCTACATCGGAACTGTAGATCATTGAAAACATCTCCTAGCCGCCCGAACATCAACAGAAAGTCGGGAACACGGCCTCGGAACAGTTGGCTTCTAATCATCTGCGCTAAACCAGTAAAAGCGATTTTGGCAGTCGCTAAAACATAATGTGTATGAAAAAACTTTCTAAAAATAGCTAAAACTGTAACTGTCTCGTTGGCAATGTGTGGTGACCTGACTTGTTTTTCTGTCTTATCTTTATTATGAATTCGCATTTAATAATGGGAAGTAATTTAAAAATTGTTGCTTATTTAATCCAAGTAAAATAGTACAGTATTGTTGAACCATACTACTAACAAATACTTGGAGATTTATCTTATTACTGACCGTATTTCTACTCGCGATTTTCTAGGTAGATTTAGATGGCCAGGTTAACGTGCGCACCTGCCAACGTAAAAAATATTTATCAATTTGTAAACACCATGTCTTCTGAGGCGTAGTTTACTGACCAGAAAGTTGTATACACAGTTGTATGCACTGAAGTTCTGGCCCCTCCAGGATCAACAGCTGACGAAGGTTACTGTTCTGTCATGGCAACAGAGGAAAACCCGTTGCTATGGCCACGCTGAATATAACTATACTTCTGACCGTCCATTATACATCATAGGCCAGCTGACGAAGATATGAAATATAGGTTGAAAGCTTCTAAACTTTTTACATACTCCAGCGGAGAAAATAAGAAGAAGCAACAAAGTTATATATTCTCATTATATTCTCAATATTTTCAAGTTTAGGGAGGAGAATGGGAATATGTTTCGTTGCCACCAGTGAGACCAGTCAGGCTGGCCACTACTTGTATATTCTGATTTTAAAATCTGAATACTGTTATTATTGTTATTGTAAAATAATTAATATTATTATTATCTGAATTAATATTATTATTGTAAAATCTGATATTCTGACTTAAACCTTCTTTTAATAGTCTCGTTTAGCTAAGAACGCTTTATTTGCTTTCGTGTTAATTTGGTGCGCATGTCAAAGAGGCTCAATCTTGCACAAAGGTCATGAGCACACGTGGGTGTGGATAATGTTATCTCTAGCAAGGATAATTGAGGTAAAGTATTGCTATTTTTAGCCGTCTCGCAGCCGAAATAAAGTTGGATTTATTATTTTCAATAGGAAATTTCCTTAAAAACACTCCATTCTGAAATTCCACCAGTGTGCCACATTGCCTTTAGAAGACGCCTCTGTACCGTCAGCCGCAGACCCCTGCTTTTCTATCTTGCCGCTCCTTCTTTATCAACTCAGACCATGCTCAACAATTGTGTCATCCCCTCGAAATAGTGGCGCCTGTGGAAATATTCTAACCACTTACTTTGTGATTAAAATTACAAAGTGTACATACCCCACCTCAATGAAAACCCGAAATTGGCGTAGGGGCGGGACCACTTTAAATTAAAAAGACGCTCCCACGGCCCAGGTGGATATTAGTATCGTTTTGAACCTCTGCCACCGTAGCGAAATCATAGACCCGTTACAGCTATTTGCTCTTCACATAGAAAAAGATAATTCGTAAATAGAGATCATATTATTGATATAGTACAATGATATAGACAATATTGGCCTGACAAGGGCATCAATGAGAAGAGACCATGACTTACCGTCCTGGAAATTAATCCCTATTAGGTGCTGCAAGGGCCTAGCTTCTTTGCATTAGATACTGAGCTGATTCTCAAACTTATAGTTCTGCTACCGTACAATACAAAAACGCGTTTTTAGTCTCACCATACGCAATTCGAAGGAAGGTGGCACATTTAGGTGTTTTGAGCCGATATGCATGCGGAAAACACCTGTTTTGGTCTTTGATTTATTGAGAAAATTACCAGTTCCAAAGGAGCAGGAATTTATGGAGTCGGGCCTGATGAGGGAGGGGTTCCCGCCATCTGCTCCATAGTGCCTCGCCGGTTTCTCATTTTCCTACCCCCAAAGGAACTGACTGACAGTGGTTCCTCGGCGTGTGGCCCTCTGGCAGGCGTCTGCTGCCTCGTCCGAGCCCTGCTCCCATGCCAGGAGTCTGCCGCTGCATCTGAGCCCCGCTCCCGTGGGAGAGATGTCATGCTGAGGGCACACCGGCCGAGCCGGCACCCATGGCGTCAGCCACTGCTGCCGATGCTGCTGATGCTGCTGCACTCCCTGCTGAGCTCGCTGACGCCGGGCGCCGCGCAGGAACTCAGCTCAGGTAGGTCGGCCTCGGATCTGTGGGATTGACGGTGAACTTTGATAGAGCTATCAGAAAGAGAGCTTTCTGAAATGTGGGTAATTTATTTTGTTCGCCCTTGAGATAATAATTCAAGGACGTGTTGGCTTAGGGGAAAATATTCGAATTTCACGCAGCTGATCCTGGCTTATATCACCAGATGGGTATTCTGCATAAGTCTTTCCGATCTCCATAATACATTCAAACAGGATGAGGTGAGAGTTGGTGACACCTCATTACACCAGCAGTCAGTTTGTCGTAAGGCCCCAAAGTTAGTCAGCTAATAAATCATGCTGTGTTTTGGGGGCCCTACCCTTATTCTTCGCTCCTCTTGATCTTCGATCTGCCTATTCTTCGCTCTTTCTTTTCTTTTCGTTAGCTTCCGATACTATCTTTATATCAACTCCTAATCGATGGATTCAAGTATTATTTTTCCTAGCAAAACGCAACATTTGTTAAATTGTCAGTAAACCCAATCCCATTTTCCCAAGCCGTAGCCGGTGGTGCATGCCCACCCATTAGACCGGGTGCAGTCACCGAAGGCTTCAATTAGCTCCAAACTCCACGCCACAAAACACAGGTGCCGCCATTATTTTTTTGCTTACCAGGCGTTGGGTGGGCGTTGTTTTGACTGTAATGCCTGTGGGTGATTTCTTACGTCGTACAGTACCGAGTAAACAGAACGCAAAAGCACCTAACATTTGTTACGGACACAAAGTCATTACGGGGTAATCTCACTGACTGAACCTGCCTAGATTCATGTTTACCACGCGGCTTGTACGCAGTATATAAAGGAAGTGCTTTTCATTTCGGCCTGGAGTTAAAGTTTATACACGAGGGGTTTTATTGTGACTCAACGGCAAAAGAAAACATGACAGTGTGGACTGTGGACAGACATATAACATTATATGTATTATAGCGTAACACTTCATGAAGGATACACAAATGATATGAATATGACTTCATGTAAACTTCACATATATTATATTGTGTTCATTTCTATGAACGACAGGTACAACCCACTAATCGCTCAAAACAATAAAGTGAAACATCTATGATGTTTACTGCGAAGTAATGATATGAGAATGACACTCAATTCTATTTTGGGCACAAAATAAAAGCAAATGTTTTTTGAAGCCAGTCAATAAAAAGATTGCGCTATAAATATAGTAATGCTCATGACCAGAATATAAGCATGCCTATCACGCCATGGTATGGGGTACTGCACCTTTACCCGGGCAGTAGGGAGCAGGTACAGGCCCCCTCTCCACACCTTTGCCCAGGCAGTAGGGAGCAGGTACAGGCCCCCTCTCCACACCTTTACCCAGGTAGTAGGGGGCAGGTACAGGCCCCCTCTCCACACCTTTACCCAGGCAGTAGGGGGCAGATACAGGCCCCCTCTCCGCACCTTTACCCAGGCAGTAGGAGGCAGTTACAGGCCCCCTCTCCGCACCTTTACCCAGGCAGTAGGAGGCAGTTACAGGCCCCCTCTCCGCACCTTTGCCCAGGCAGTAGGGAGCAGGTACAGGCCCCCTCTCCGCACCTTTGCCCAGGCAGTAGGGAGCAGGTACAGGCCCCCTCTCCGCACCTTGCCCAGGCAGTAGGGAGCAGGTACAGGCCCCCTCTCCGCACCTTGCCCAGGCAGTAGGGAGCAGGTACAGGCCCCCTCTCCGCACCTTTGCCCAGGCAGTAGGGAGCAGGTACAGGCCCCCTCTCCGCACCTTTGCCCAGGCAGTAGGGGAGCAGGTACAGGCCCCCTCTCCGCACCTTTACCCAGGTAGTAGGGAGCAGGTACAGGCCCCCTCTCCGCACCTTTACCCAGGTAGTAGGGGGCAGGTACAGGCCCCCTCTCCACACCTTTACCCAGGCAGTAGGGGGCAGATACAGGCCCCCTCTCCGCACCTTTACCCAGGCAGTAGGAGGCAGTTACAGGCCCCCTCTCCGCACCTTTACCCAGGCAGTAGGAGGCAGTTACAGGCCCCCTCTCCGCACCTTTGCCCAGGCAGTAGGGAGCAGGTACAGGCCCCCCTCTCCGCACCTTGCCCAGGCAGTAGGGAGCAGGTACAGGCCCCCTCTCCGCACCTTGCCCAGGCAGTAGGGAGCAGGTACAGGCCCCTCTCCGCACCTTGCCCAGGCAGTAGGGAGCAGGTACAGGCCCCCTCTCCGCACCTTGCCCAGGCAGTAGGGGCAGGTACAGGCCCCCTCTCCGCACCTTTGCCCAAGCAGTAAGGGGCAGGTACAGGCCCCCTCTCCCACGATCTCAACGGCTATGCCAGGTAGCAAAAAGCGGAGGGTGGCGTTAAAGGCCCGTCTTGATCTCTACCAAAAATTGCATTCCGAGTCTTTTGGTTAGGCCAATTTTGAGGTTACTAGAGGTCAAAGTACGTTCTCACGGTAGTACAATAAAACAATATGTCTGGCGTCACAAGTGACAGGAAAAAACTATTGCATTATATCAGCACGACTGAAATCCTTTCTTCAAGCCCAACTGAAAATTTATATCCTAAAATTGATCTGACGTGACCAAAGATAAGGTCAAAATCAGCATAGCTCATGATGCATATCATTCGAACTGCAATGACAAGCAAGATACGATGAAGTCAAGATGAACCCTTTTGATCACCATTTTATGGCCAGTTATCGAACCAATGTTCCTATGCATTTTCAATGCAGAGGTGACCTGACCTGACCCCAGGTCATTGATATAAAAATTCCGTTGCGAAAGTATGTCCTACTCGGTGACCTTATTATGTAGTGTGAATCGCAAAACCAAATATTAAGTTTGCTCTCACTATTGCACCTCCCAAACTTTTTCAGGTTAGGTCACTTGTCCCGAATTACACATAAGAACATGTAGGAATTACTTGCAAATCTGATAAGTCATAGGCTGATCCATAGACATAAGGGCTCCATAAGACATAGGGGAAGCCATCCGGACCAGCGGGTGCCACTTTTGACCGGAAAAACCTATCAGATAGGCGCAAAATCCTGTCGGTAGGTGCCGATTTTCGCATCCTGTGGCAGGGTGGGGGGGGCGGGTGGGAAGCGACATTTCAGGGGGCGCCATCGACCTTTCAGGGGGGCGCCGTGACCATTTCAGGGGGCGCCGAGGGTCAATGGGGGCACGTGCCCCTTTGCCCCTCTGGATCCGCGTATGTGATAAGGAAGCCATACGGAATGAACACGAAATTTTCTTAAGTAAGCCGGAAAATTCTACACAGATGTCAAGTATTTACGGGCATTGCTCCCTTTGGTGAAATTCCTGCTTATTTCAGAAAAAAGAAAACGGGATGAGCACAAGTTGTATAATTAATGGTAACAGTAAGTACTGTACACTTATATTAGTACATTAATAAAATAGAAATAAACACCTGGGCTGCTCTTTTAGCCTCACTGAATTTCAAGTTCCGGCCTCGAGAAAACAGGCTAAATAAAATCGACCAAACATCAAGTACGCACACATCCCACATGTCTTTTTGATAGCGCACACGCGCTGATTCTCTGTATGGATAATGCTGAGATCTATATCGGCCAATGCTATACTGGATGGTGATACGGGGCTGCATTGGGACCTTTTAATCGGACGATATTTATACCGTCAAACGTGGAATATACAAGTCTCCACAATAGTCTCTGTGAAGGAAGCTGTGAACCCTGACCATGCCCCGGCCCGGAGGGAGTCGCGTGTCGTCAGCGTATCATCTATACACACATGCGCCGTTGGCTCTGACCTGGCCATGTCTGGGGCGCGACGCGTCCCAGCAGGGGCAGCGGCGAACTCGCCTCGGGGCGCCGCTTTTGCCCCGGCGGGAGATACGCATGGCGGCGCTGGCTGAATCCCAGCCGGAACCGAGCTGCACTCCTCCCGCCTGGAAGTCGGCGCTGATTTCCTCTAGATCTAAAGGTGTTCACTTGTGACTCATATGGGACCGATGCGCTTTTTTACGTTGACAGTTGTATGTTGGCAGTCGGGTTGTTGATGGTCCAGGTGACCTATAGGGTTATATTCAGTGACACCGGTGTGTCTAGTTTAAATGATAGCGGGAGCTTTATTGAAGCGGGCTGTCCTTAGTGGAAGAGTTATGACCTTCGTTTCAGGCATCAAGTGATTCTTCTCACAAAGAAAAAGGTAAATGATGTGGCCATCCATCCACAGCCCGAGTCGTCCCGCCTGCCACAGTCCTTTTCTGGTGTGGCAGAAAACAACTGCGATGGTATCCAAATGGTCGTCTTTGAGCACATCCGTCTGTCGCGAACACACTGCACTTCCATGAAGAAAAAGATGAGGGTCATTGAGGAGGAGAGAGTGATATATGTTTATTTAGGAGTCGGTTCATATATCTGCCATGTGCAAGATGTATGAGCTGTCGGCCACGGATGTTGATTCTGCGGCTCAACCATCGCCGTGTTTTGAAAGGAAACACTGAATGAGAATGTTCAACATGCACATCACTTCCGGCAGGGAGGAGGAGAATCGTAGAAAAAGAGAGATGGATAGCTGAATAGGTGGCGGATAGATGAGAGAGAGAGAGAGGGGGGAGAGGGAGAGGGAGAGAGAGAGAGAGAGAGGGGGAGGAGAGAGAGAGATAGAGAGAGAGAGAGATCCCAGCATACACCAACCAATAACAATGAAAGTACCACTCGACCCAGATTTAGAGAAAAACCATTAACCCCGGGCTGTAATTTAACCAGATCCTCTTTTGTACATCTATCGCATCCAATTCTCTCTTCTTTATCATGGTTTTCTCACGCTCGGGTTACTGTCATTTCCTGTACTCTGGGATAGCGCGAACCGGGCACAATTCCGCCAATTTCCGCGCTCAGTCACTACCACCGCCCAGACCACACCAGTGACGTCAACACCTGATATTTAATCAACTGGCCACGATATGACCTCTAATCAATCAAGAGTAGTAGGGCAGGTTATTTTCGCCCGGCCTTAAAGGGAATGTGGTACATTGGTGTTGTTCCAGACTGTGCTGGTTTTAGGGGTAACATGTGTTGAAAATCATGGTTTGGCCTTATTTTGGATGGGAAATGGCTAATTAGCGTAATAGTTGCTTCTTGTTCATTTAGAAAGAAACAATACAGTTCAGTTTAGATCGCCAAAATAACCTACCGTGAGTCAAAGCGGCCTATAAACTAGTAATGCTATGTGCCAGATCTTAAGGGGCGTTCCAAGGTCTTTGTGCTGGGGAAGCCTGTGCGAAGTAAACCTAGGGCTGCTTTACTGCTTTAAAAGTGAAAACTCTCTTGTAAATGCCGTCATACTGGACATACTGCAGAAGCATGCGGTGGCCTAATTAAGCGCTTTTATGCGGCATATACTGTAAGCTGCCATGGCGTCAACTATGACGTCAGTGATACAATGTTTTCTGAAGTTTAGCTACACCGTTTGACCCCAGGATTGTAAAAGTCTTGTTCTTTCTAAAATCGATTTTTGAGTTCATTAACTTCATATTCTATATTTGCACCGCATAGGCCATGGATGGCAAATGGGAGGCAAAATTGGGATATAAATATCAAATATTTTCTCACTTTCACACACGATAAACAGAGGTTTTAAAATGCTGAATCATCCCGAAAGGTGAATGAGGACCAATTCTTAGCTGCTTAAAGGGAATGTGGTACCTTGGTCGAATCCTGGAATTAAGTGTAATTAGGGGAAATTTTAGCCGAAAACCAAGAAGGTGTGCATGATTTCTCTGAAAAATGTTCAATAAGCTCAATATTTTGATTTTTAAATAGCTTTTCTAGAGAAAGAAATAAATATCTACTTGAGGATGATGTCGTGACCACTACCATATTCAACCACTACCATATTCAATACGCTTCCATTGGCTGATGCTCACCGTGACGTGAGCATATGTCGTCACACCAACAGCTGACAGCTGTGGCCTGCTGCTAAAGGTACATGAGGGGTACATTTCAGGTAGGTTTTAGCTTTTTTACGGAAATCTCGAGTTCCAAGGCAGATTATATATTGACTTCCGGGTTTTCCGACTTGCTTTACAACTTGGCTATCTCAGTTAAAATTACGTTATGAAGGTGCCACATTCCCTTTAATACCTGACGACTCGTGTACTATGAAGGACTATAATGTTTTCTTGTTTTCTTTCCCTCTGTAAAATTACGCTTACATGAGGATTTTTGCTAAAAATTTTCACGTAATCGGTCATTTTTAGCAGAGACTGTGAAATATGCTGGCCTTAACGCCGCTTTTTTAGCCTGAGATGGGTCTTCCATCGCTAACGACTGTAGGCTTTCTGCGCCAGTCATGGTATACGGTGCCTTGTAGCTTTCTTTGTTTGCTTCCGTGTCGAAAAACGTATTTATAGCCGAGGTTTGAATAGCCGCCGTCCTGTTTGTTGCCAATAGATTAGCGTACGCACTGTCAAGGGGAATTTATGTAGACAGGTACAAGTGCAATACTTCCCGTAAATTGCTCAAATGCTAATGCCTTGTGCTGCAAACAGCACCATAGGCAATTTCTGCATCGTGAAAGTGCTCTATTTATTGCCACCGGAAATTATGTGTCATAGCACTCTTTAGCTGGGCTTATCGAGCATATTTTCTCTCACTGAGGAATGGATTCGGTGTGATTCCATAGAAGACTAGTGGTGAAAAGTTTTAGATAAGCACGCTGTGTTTTTAGGCTGTATTCTTAGCTTTTGGTGAGGCACAAGAATCAGTAATTTTTCATCTGAGTGCCAGAGTTCAGTGCAACTGGTAAAATATATTTTTGTTTTTTTGTACTCACATTTGAACCTAGAGTTTTACCCAGAGAAAAAACTACCTCGTGTATCAACTTATCATCATGTTCCACGTTGCAGTACTGCAGAATCAGTCTACCGTGTTTTTGGTTCTACTCTACTCACCGCTATGGAATTCATAATTACCCAATCTGAAGCAAGGCAATCTCCTGCTGCTAGGGTGCAGTATACCTAACTAACTGCCAAACACTTATGAGACCAATGTTTGTCTGTTGCAGGATCGTCGGGGCTAGTGACCCCAACAAATGTGACGATTCTCAACTCTTCGCCTCACGCCGTGTGCTTGACCTGGGCGCTCAGTGTCATTCAGCCGGGTCACGTGACCCCATTCGAAATCCAGGTCATCTATCGCCCAGTCAACGCCAGGTCAGTGTACGGGGCACAGCTGACTGCCCTCAGAGTATCGTGGTCTGTTCAGAGAGCAGAAAATCGCGCAGCATACTCTGCTGTGGGTCCCGCCTCTCAGTCATTCAAACCTCGGTGCCGCAGAGTTCCGGCAACTGATTTAGATTTGGACAAGAAGGTAAGACTTGCTGAATTGTGGTCGAAATGAGCTCTGTAGTTCTCTGAGCTTGTATGTGTAAGGTTTGTTTCATTTTGTGCCACCATTGACTTTTTTCACAACTGAAGCCCCATCAGATGGTGCTAGCTTTGGGGAAATACCCGCCAGAGCTGGTCACAAAACTCGTCCTGATGGACAAGTGGAAAAGGTAAGAGTTTCTTAGAAGGGAACTTTGCATTGAAATACTGCTTAGACGACTGCAAAATATAGAGCTCATTTCGACCAGAATTCTGAGCATTGCAAGAAAATAACTTGAGATCAAACAAAATCAGGCTTCAGGTTCTAAAAAAGGCGCCAGTGTCGGATCCAGGACTTTATTTCGGGGACGAGGGGTCTAGGGGGCTCGAGTCTTCCCCACCATTGCCTCGAATCAATCTCCGGCTATGCATTTGCTATAGGCACTCTGACATTTCGGGGAGGCTTGAGCCCCCATCCACCCTTGTAAACGATTCTGATAAAGTGCTATCAAGCTTAGCTGGGTAGGCATATTCAGACTCATTTTGACCATTGACTGCATTTAAAGGCACGTGGTCCTGCTTGGGGTGAGTTTGATAATTTTCAGGCAAACATAAATGGGAAATATTGGCACGAAACAAAAACCGTTATTAATGCATTTAGATGCAACTTTGACTTGAAGTTTAACTTCTGAGGGGAAAATTGCTTTGTCGAGCCGTAAGTACAGAATTAATATTTTTCTAAGCATGACCCATCCATATTTCCTCTCTCTGTATTGATCTTCTCCACGTTTAAAACAAAATATCTTGTATGCATTAAAAGATGATCATGCTTGTGAGCAAGCCAGCAAATAAGAATAGGGAGACGCATGGTCTCATTTTGGTATATAATTTGAATTTTTTACATATGTGATGCTGGAATATGAGCAATCAGCACCATCTTTTTATTCACAAATATATCCGTGCAACTCTTAGAACGATTGACAAAGTGTCGCCATGCTTGTTTGTGACTGTACCTAGATCTGGGGCGTGCCCGGTATCCACCCCGGTCGGTCTGAGGATAGCGCTTCTCGTCAGGGGACGCCGAGAACCCGAGTTGAGTAGCAATTTTACACAGGGTTCCGGGTGTGCCGGGCAGAAATCAATATTGCATTGGAGAACTTCCATCACGCCGTGTTCCGACAAGCTGTCTGCTGTGCTGATGAGTTCTCTGCTCTCCAATTCGATATACCGCTTGTCTGAGTGCGTGCGGTCCAAGTAGCCGGAGCTGACAAGCGTCTTCGGCTGTCACCAATGGCGGATCCAGGACTTTATGGGGGGGCTGGTCTAGGGGGCTCGAGTATCCCCCGCCATTGCCTCGGAGCAGCCTCCGGCTATGCATTAGCTATAGGCACTCGGAGATTTCGGGGAGTTTGAGCCCCCATTGCCCTCCTGCATCCGCCACTGGCTGCTGCCACCTGGTCTTAAAACTTTTGAACACGAACCCTGACACTTCCGGGGTCGCCAATAATGAACTAAGAAGTTTGGGATTTATAATTCTCCTGGGCACGTTAATGTTTAAACTTGTACTGGCTTATCACATCCTTGACGTGCCTGTGTAGATTTTAATGTGGCTATTTACTTTCGTCCCATTTTCGCTTAGGGTGTATCGTTGATGGTGTAAGAGATTAAATTCAAACGTTAAAATCCGCCCACTCATATTCCTCCTTAAAAGAAAGTTTAAAAGCGTGCATCGATGAGACATGAGCCGTGAACGAATGACGTATTCGTCTTGAATGAGTCACATTCGTCTTGTCTGTTTTCCCACCATTTCAGATCCTCACTTGGCCAGTTTAGATAATAAGCTCGTCTTCATATTAAATCGTTGCTTGCGATTTGACCAAAGTGGATTTTTTTAACTCTCTGATATCTACGTGTTTACTGTTTTAATTGCGTATTTTAGTTAGCTCGCAAGGTGATTGGCGCTTGTAAGTTTGTTGACGCCTCGTGTTGGCTTGTAGTTGTATGTGACCTCTTCCCTCACCCATGTTTTATGATTCCTGACTTGAGCTTTTATTGGGGTATGACCCTGTTGCTCATATAGCACTAATAAAGAAATAAACAGACAGCGTGGGAGGGATCAGGTGCCCGCCCTTTTCCGTCAAATCTCGAAAATCACACTGAGGAGTAAAGTGTGTTAGCTAGCCTGGCCTAGGCTCCTTGGAAAATGTTCTATGCTATGTTCTATTCTATGATTTTTAGGCATGTCAGATCCTACGTCAACAGAGGCAAAAACATGACACAATAGGAATTAAACAGTATTTAATGGGAATGAAGGTTTTTCAATCATAGAATCTGACGTAGAATACAACTACCGTAGCAGGCCAGGTCAAATTATGTATAATATGACTTTGCTTGGTCAGATCCAAAATTTGACCTGACCTAGAGTTAGCTCAAGGCCACTTTGGTCAAAAGGTATATCATTAGAGCTGCAGGGATAGAAAAAATATATTGAAGAATAGGAAAAAGGTATGGTAAGTGCGGCAGAGCTGCGCGCCACCGTTGTCAGACCATCTGTGAGAAAACCGAGGGGTAGGCGTATCCCTCCCCCGTCAACGCGCGTGTTCAGCTCTGATCCGAATTGTTTGACATTCTAATTGGATCGCTCTTAGCAGAGGGAAATCACATTTTTGTTTGCGCAAAGCTCATACTTTGAGGCCAGGGCTGCTGACTGTTGCCAAGTTACATAAATTAATTACTGGTAGAGATTCATGGAAAAAAATATAGCAAGCTATTGCAATTCCTGACACTTGTTTTGCATTCCTTATTATCAAATTTTCAAGGTTGAGCCAATACTTAAGCTTACGTATGAATCGGAGGCACATGAGGGTGAGGGTCGATCTAGATGTACTTAACAAGCACAACACTTGATGCCAAACACACTTTGACCAAGATACAAATTATGCGAACAGGCGCACGGTTCGCAGTTCCGGTACGTCTTAACCCGCGCCCCACCGGGGGTCCGGCGCCACCTTCGCCCCACCGGGGGCCATCGATGGCCCCCGCCCCTTTAACTCCGAAAGTATGGGCGTTAGCGCAAATCCGCGAAGTGCATAAAGCTCGCGTGAATTCAGTAAGAAATTACTTCACATGTTTTAGCGCTCAGGTCAATGGTTTGACCTCCAGAGGTCAAATTAGGTCAAGATCGGCTATTTTCACTCAAATATGCAATGCTTAAGCAAACTGGGCATAACTCTTGTGCCATTAGAGCTTTTGAGATGTGGTAAAGTACATTGGATAGGAAAATGTCAGGTCTTTTCCCGCTATGTTAAAGGTAATGACCTCCCGCCAGTGGTTTGACCTCCAGAGTTCACCTCGTGACCTAAGATGACCTGAGGTCACGAAAGGTCAGAAAGTGACCTTGCCGTAGATCAAACGAAAGCCAGTGACGAGACATACACGATGGTGTTTGATTCAGTGCTCTATCTTATATGGGTCAAAAGTTATTGTCAAAATACTGTTTTTGACCCCTGGTGACCTTGGATGACCTTGGAGAAGTCAAAGGGCAAATATGGCCCCTGGAATCCGCGAAAGGGTGTCTAAGAACGCTTTTCTGACGAAGCCGAGCATTTTGAATCGTTTTTGTGACTTTTAGATCATAATACAGATTTTCCCCATGCTTTGTCAATGGGAGAGGTCACCTCGTGACATGACCTCAGGTCACGAAATCGAAAAATCCGTTGTCAGACCATCTGTGAGAAAACCGAGGGGTAGGCGTATCCCTCCCCGTCAACGCGCGTGTTCAGCTCTGATCCGAATTGTTTGACATTCTAATTGGATCGCTCTTAGCAGAGGGAAATCACATTTTTGTTTGCGCAAAGCTCATACTTTGAGGCCAGGGCTGCTGACTGTTGCCAAGTTACATAAATTAATTACTGGTAGAGATTCATGGAAAAAAATATAGCAAGCTATTGCAATTCCTGACACTTGTTTTGCATTCCTTATTATCAAATTCCAGATATACACCTTGTAGACCCTGGAGGGTCATAAAGTGTAGGAAGTTTCAAATTGATCGACTTCGAAATATAGCTCTTACAGAGCTCTAAATTTGAAGTGAGGTGACCTTGGTTGACCTCACCTGGTGACCTGACCTTGGGTGACCCGGGGTAAAAAATTTCAGGGATGGTGGGAAAATGATGCAGTAAGAGGTAGAGCCCTCAACCGCGGTGCTGCGTTTCGTCGTTTTTCTGCTATCCCGGAAAAACCTTAGGGGGGCATCGATGGCCCCCGGTGGGGCGAGGGTTAAATTTGATTGTGCAGCCCCTATTACCAAAACGCTGTCCATCTCTAAATAGAGCAGTCTGTATGTAACCTAAAGAGCAGAGGTCCCATGGGGCCAACGATAAGGATATCAGTCCTTGTAACCCGACTCTCTGTTTCCAGCGGCCGAAATCGCTGATCACGTTGCCCTGCAAAGCTTATACCGGTATACACATAAGACATAGTGTTTCAGAATTTTTCGCTTGTCTGTACCTCTTTGCGCACTTCCACTGAAGCAGTGAAAATCACAGAAAGGCATGAACGGAGAACGTGTACCTATGCAACAACTCTAAATGATATACAGTGCCGGGAAATACACCTCTTATTTTCTCCTAGGATCGGGGTATATTTTGGCGTAAAAATATTTTTAAGTGAAAGATAAATCATCAAATTTTGCAATTTGATGTGCCCGAATGGCATATATTGCGAATTACTTGACAAATAAGTGACGACCTTTGTGCGGGGGCAGTATACCCAACTTTCTCGAATTCAAATTTCATCAATAGGTGATCTCGATCTTTAACTCAAAGCTGCACCAAATGACGTAGGAATAGCTGAGTAGGCCCAGCTTTTGCCTGCCTAAATTTATGGTCCCGTGCAGTAGTCGTAGGTCCGAAGAATAAGTAGATAATGGACAGAATTATGATTAGCCCTCAGGTTTGTGTGTTGGAGTGGGGATGGGTGGCTTAGTGAATTGCATCAGAATATCGCAAGCCACTGGTCCCGGGTTCAAGTCCCGTTGAAGCCTCTGAATAAGTCGATATGATCCCCAAATTCCTCCCAACAGGGTGAGAGTTGGCGACGGTGTATAACCTTGGTTGTGGGTGTGCTGTTCAGCCCCAACAATTTTCATTTTGTGTCGGAGTGCGTGTTACCAGCGTGAATGATTGTGCAACAGTTACATTCTGTCCTCAAATCTGTAGTCAACTCTGTGCAACAGTTACATTTCTGTCGAAAAGTTATTAATTGGCTATCTCCTCGAACCTTGAATGCATAATATACCAAAAACAGTGATTATATATTCTGGCACAGCCTTTCCTCAGAATCCTCATAAAGGTAATTGATCACATACATTTTTAGGGTGAGCCCAGGTCTCGAATAAGATGCATTTCTGTCCTCCATTCTTTTGTCGCCTCTTATCTTGATACGCATTTTTCTTCTTGAGCATTGAACTCTTTATGTCTTAAGTCTGAAGGAGAGCAAAGAACAGGCATAAAGCTCGCTTCCTTTAACTTACTGCGTTTCGGGAGTGAGCTTATGTAATTCTCAGATAGGCTCACTCCCACCAGCGTCGGGAAGATTTCATCGTCTTGTGGTTGATGAGACTTCCAGCGTAAGAGGATGGTGAAGAGAATTTCAGCTGTGGAGCTGGATTCCCAGCAGAACAACACATGCCAAATAACTACACTTCGCCTCACACAAGGGAATCGCAGCTAACAACTCGGGCTAGCCTGAACCTGCGGCAAACACGTTCTGCGGCATGCGAAGGGTGTGTTAAGTAACGAACTGGAGGTATTCGGCCAACTTGAGTTGATTCGGCACGTCGGGAACATGGATTATATGGCGTCACGTGCCGCAGCACGAAGCCAGCGTGCTGTTCAACTCTGGCGATTTCTGAATTTTTCGTGAGGTTCCGCGGCTGAGGTGCAGTAAAACGGACACAACGCCGAATTTGCAGCCTGACCTGAGAGCGAAGTAACCATCACAACATACCAACGAACTGAATCCAAAGAAACACAAAAAGGTGGAGTTTAGTCAATGTTGAGACCGTTGTATGGGGCACGTTCAGCGTCTCGCGGTGTAGTTTCACACAGGAATCCGATGAATTTAAGCAGCTCGGTTCATCAGTTAACCCTGTTTGGAATTGTTGAGATGTATCAGCGATATTATTTGATATCGCCTCATTGATATATCTGTTGTATTTGGCAAACTGGCGCGCTCGGGGTTAGTTAAGAGCACACTATCTGCAGTGCGGTTTCAATCGAGAACCGTCAGTTAGGTTTTTAGCTATATCCGGCCCTTTAAATCTGTGATTACGTATGTTAGCATTACCATCCGTAGGTCACGTGCTCGCCTGATATTTTAGCGGAGCTCCGTCAGTAAGCATACATGTTAGGGACGGAGGCGCCTGAGTTCCTCAATGCTGTGCTATCACCAGCAGCCGGCATCTGACTGCTTTTCTGTCTGTCTGGGGCCTGAATGCGCTGACTGAATAGTGTGTAGGACCAACAGACGTGACAAAATTTCCAGCTGGCAACTGGGTCTGGCACGTGTGCTTCGTGTCCCACGTGTGCACGTGGTAATAATTTGATATATGAACGTCTCGAGGACCATTGAGATCCAGTTAAGGTATGATCATGAAACACACACGCACGGGTGTGTGTGTGTGTGTGTGTGTGTGTGTGTGTGTGTGTGTGTGTGTGTGTGTGTGTGTGTGTGTGTGTGTGTGTGTGTGTGTGTGTGTGTGTGTGTGCACTTGTACGTCGTGACTACCGAGGCTAGTTTATGATTACACGTCGGACTACCGAGGTCCGCATGCCACTTCCGAGGACATTTTTTGGGGCTCGGTATTTTCAATGCTGAAATTGCGTTCTTTGATTGTTTCTTGTCGTAAAATATTGTTTTTAGCCGGTCCTCATTTTTGTCGATTTTATGAGATTTGTGTGACGGCTTTGTGTGATACGCGGACGAAGCCATTTGTGTGAGTTTGTCAGACGGAAAAATAGTGGTGAACCGCAAGAAAGTGAAGTGCTCAACTATTGTTTCATAGCAAAGTACTATTTTTCTTCCTTACAAAATTATCGAAAATAATTAACTCAAGCATAATATACAACTTTGGTGAATTTTTGATTTAGTTTTTTAACAAACATGTAGCGACCGGGGAAGTGTTGACAGTTGGTTTCTCACCACTATACCGTCCGGCGTCCACCATTGCTGCTCGGTTTTTCAGACCGCAGGTATGTGTGCAATCGCAGAAGGCCGTGAAACATGCTTGTGAAGTTAGGTATTTTATTGGTGTGATATTTTAGTTGAGTGTGAGGAGGTGAACAATTTTTAATGTCTCTTTTTTCACTGGAGGATTCAAGACTAGTAGAGTTTTGGGAAGTGCCAACAGGTAGGTTCAGGCACATAGGCGCAGGAACGTCCAGAATATTGGAGGGGCCAGCCAAACTTCCAAATGAAGCTGACAAGGAACTTTCCATGCTACGACCAAGAATTCTTTGAATTTGGACTCCTCGTTGCCGTCTGCACCGTCTGATTATTAAAATGTCCGACTTCCGCCTATTTTGGCTGAGATGAGTGTGATTATTAATTGTTTTGGCCAGATTTTGGAGCTGCCATGGCCCCTGGTCCCTCTGTTTCTACGCCTGTGTTCAGGTAGGTAGGAACCTAGGTACAGAGATTACATCGGGGGAGTATAGTGCATAGGCGGATCCAGGAATGCCGATCGGGGGGGGACGACTTCCGGCCCGGGGGGCGCCACTTTTGACCGACAAAACCTACCAGATGGGGGCAAAATCCTATCGGTGGACGACGATTTTCGCATCCTGGGGGAGGGGGGTAGGAAGTAGCATTTCAGGGGGCACTATCGACCTTTCAGGGGGTGCTGTGACCACTTCATGGGGCGCCGAGGGTCGATCGGGGGGGGGCACGTGTCCCCCTGGATCCGCTTATGGTATAGTGGCATGACTTCCTGGATGCCCGAAGCTGAAATAAATCTTTGGGACATCATTACTGGGTAATTAGGGGCCGGATAAAGGCAGGGGCGGACGCAGATCCAAGTTTTGGGGGGCAAACCCATGTCTGCCTATCCTCCTGGGGGAGGGGGCGGGGGGTGTTACGTGCAATTTGGGTGCTCGACAGACCTAGTATAAGCTGCCTCTCCAACTTCATGATCGCTCTTCTGGGGGGGGGGCGAGCGAATATTTTTTGCTCTACAGACCTAACACCTTAAAAAAAACTCAGGAGTTTGGGGGTGCCAAAAGATAGTTTGGCCCCCACCCCTCCAGCGCTTTGGGGGGAATGGCCGGAATGCCCCCTGCGTCCGTCAATGGATAGAGGCGAATGGTTAGGGAGCTATGGAACCCAAAATCATGAAAAGCATATTTAAATGTTTTTTTAAGAACATAGGCGAAAATCGGGTGGTCGGGGGCAGGGGGTTTTTGGTCGTTAGTGGAGCTTAGAATCGTGAAAAACATATTGATATGGTTGTTTAAGAAAATGGGCGAAAATCGGGTGGTTGGGGTAGGGAGCTTTTTGTCACCCCCTGGATCCACCCCTGGGGCCAATCTGTTGCATGAACGTAGAGCTTCGTCACTGGCCGCCCCCACCCCCCCCCCACTCGAAAGATCTGTGGCGACACCTCTACACCCATAGGGGTTTGTATAGAACTTGTACTACCCTACCTATCTACTAGTGTTGTTAACCCATCCAGAAACCCCCTCCCCTTCCGAATAGAACAGAGATATCCACCCATGGTCTGTAGGACGTATGAATGTGATGTTTGCTAAAACAATCTGATTTCATAGGACTATGATGGAACTAAGTGCACGCCAGTTTTTCCTCCTTTTTGGATCACTTCCTGACACAAAAAAAGAAATTCAATTTTTTAGACCTTACATGAGTTACTTGATCCTTCGATAATCATTCCTGGGATAGGTAGCTACTTTGCCTTTTTACTCTAATTTCTGCCTAGCCTAAGAAGCTTTCTTAGAGGCCATGCTGACTTCAAAATCGTATCAATAATTGAAGTAGAAAGATCCAGACCATGGCGGCTTGGTGCAATAGGTACCCAATGTTGTGGATGCTTTATGAATACCCTATGAGGGTTAAAATTGGGTAGATCTGCGTTTTGGTGATCTCACTGATTAGCACATATTGGATCACAAGCAGACATACCCAAAATACCTAGACTTACCTATTTTCAGACTCATTGGACAAAAGACTAGACGCCTTCGCTTTTCCATTAACACGCGCCCGCTGGGGTCCCTTGCATGACGCGCCCCGGTGGGGGGCGTTTTCCGCCCCTCCGTATCTCGTTCCCCACGAAAGCTAAAGGAAAATTACGGGCTGCGTTCGAAAGCTCTTGACAAGACGAAGAGAATTTATACGAAGTATCTTTATGTCAGGTCACTATTGAGGTCAGCATAGGTCAAAGAATCCTCCATAGGCTTACAACAGAACAGTGTACATTTCCCTCTCTAAATCTGCCCTCAGGAGAGCTAGAGCAAATATTTATGCATCATTTGATTCCTCTCATCGCGACAAATCGAATGATGTATAACATGACCTTGCTAGGTCAAATAGTGAAAATGACCTGACCTCGATCTTGGTCAGGGTCACAGAGTGACCTGGTATGGTCATGCTGCATATTGATCGACTTCCCGTGACAATATAAACACAATGCAAGCAGAATGGGAGCTTTATCTCAATTCAATGAGAAGTTATTGGCAAAACAATCACTCTCTGCTCCCGTGACCTGATATGACCTTTGAGAGGTCAGATGCTCAAAAACTTTACGGTCTAGATTGTGGTAAGAATAGGCATTTTGAGGATTTTCAGCCTTATCTATCCAGTATTTCCTGAAAACGAGTCCATTCTATTTTTCACCATAGACTTATAATGGAGTAAACAAAAAATTGACCCCACCTTAGGTCACCAATATCAAAATTCCGAGATAGCAGATTTGTAGAACCTAATGACCTTATCAGATTGTGAAAGTTTCAAACTGATCGGTTTGCTAATGTTCCCTGGGCGCTGCTTCAAACTCGTAATTTTAGGTTTTGAGGTCGGGTCACTTGACCCTGAATAGCTCCTTGACCTGACATGACCTTAACTAAAAAATGTGGTCAAATGTGTAAAATTAATCAGGAATAAGGTACCGTAAGTTTCGTTGTTCTGCGTCTCTTTGTTCTTGAGCTATCTGGGAAAAACCAGGAGGGGGGCGAATTTCGCCCCCCAGCGGGGCGCGTGTTAAGTCTAGTATAAGTGAAAGTCTAGTCCTAAGGACTATCTACATCTCTTAATGTAGTTATTTCTTTTGGGCATATTTTTATTATTTTTAATTTAGAGTACTCCACCAGCATGCCCTCAATTAATTTTCACTTACCTTAGAAATCTACCCAAAAATGGTGCAGCCTAAGTGATTAGCCACTTTTGCTTTTCTATTAAGGCTAGCATGAATGAAAGCCTAGTCCCAAGAACTAAACACTTGCTTTCAATATTTTTGTTTTACATTTTTTCTCGGCTACAAAGCAACTTTTCACTTATCAGTCATGATCCAAAGCAAGCTATTTGATTGCTTTGTCACTGATAAGCACATTGGGACATACGCGGATCCAGGATTGCCGATCGGGGGGGCACCTCCCGGGGGGCGCCATCCAGACCAGGGGGGCGCCACTTTTGACCGGCAAAACCTATCAGGTGGGCGCCAAATCCTATCGGTGGGCGCATATTTTCGCATCCTGGGGAGGGGGTGGGAAGCGACATTTCAGGGGGGCGCCATCGACCTTTCAAGGGGGCGCCGTGACCATTTCAGGGGGCGCCGAGGGTCGATCGGGGGGGGCACGTGCCCCCCTTTGCCCCCCTGGATCCGCCTATGCATTGGGACCCAAGCCGAAACGCGGGTAGTCACTTCACACTAAGGTTAGTCAATAACTCTGTGTGGAACTGAGTTGAACGTCTTTTACTAGATCTCTTGATATTTTTAACCTTTTACTATCAAGCTCTTCGATTTGTTTACTAAAAAGCACACATTTTGTTGTGATGCAAGCCGAAAAGCGAATAGTTGCTTTAAACTAAGGTTAATCAATAACTTATTGGAAAAGTAAGTTGAAGTTCTTCAAGCAGATATTTTCTTTGTTAACACGCGCATTGACGGGGGTCTGAGCCACATTCGCTTTGACGAGGGGGGCGGGTACCCGCCCCCCTAAGATCTCGAGAACCACGGTAGGTAGCAAAAAACGGCAAACGGCGTTTGGTTGCCCATCCACTTCTCCATCGAAAATATTTGAACAATTTTTTGTCAGGTCACATTTAGGGTCACGAGACGTCAAAACATGCCGCCATAGGGATAACATGTAAATTAAGCTTTTCGGCCATTACATCTGAACAAATAAAGATAGAGCAAAACCACATAAGCTGTATGAATCCTCGCAGCAAGCCGAATCGAATGATATATAATTTGACCTTGCTTGGTCAAATCAAGGATTTGATCTGACCTTAGGTCAGGTCATTGTCAAATTATATAAAATGCATATCATTAGAACCGCAAAACCAAGGCGAGTCTAATAAAGTTAACATAAACGCTGTATCACTATTCGTTACTGAGTTATACAGTAAAAACCATTTTTCCTATGTATTTCCAATGGAGAGGTCATGCCTCGTACCTGACCTTAGGTCATCGATATAAAAAATACCGGAACATATTTTAGAGAACTCGGTGGGAACATTATGTGATATGAGTTTTAATCGGATAAGTTCACCCTGCTCCGACTCCGACTCTTAAACTTTTTTTGAGGTCAGGTCACTTGACCTGTACTGGTGACCTGACCTGAGATGACCTAACTTTAAAATTTTCACAGAAGTTGTAAAAAGGATGAGGGAAAAGGTATGCCAAGTACGGCGGCGCTACGCACCACCGTTTTACTGCTATTTTTGGCAAACTCGAGGGGGGCGGGTACCCGCCCCCCGTCAATGCGCGTGATAAGTTTTCACTAGGGTACTTGATCTTTGGTTACTTTGTCACTGATGAGCATATATTAGTACCAAGGCGGAAAAGCTAGTATTCGCTTCACATTAAGGTTCAAGCACAGGCAGATCCAGGGGGCACGTGCCCCACCCGATCGACCCTCGGCGCCCCCTGAAATGGTCACGGCGCCCCCTGAAAGGTCGATGGCGCCCCCTGAAATGTCGCTTCCCACCCCCTCCCCCCAGGATGCGAAAATATGCGCCCACCGATAGGATTTGGCGCCCACCTAATAGATTTTGCCGGTCAAAAGTGGCGCCCCCTGGTCCGGATGGCGCCTCCCCGGGAAGGTGTCCCCCCATCGGCAATCCTGGATCCGCATATGGGTTCGAGGATGGAAATTTTGACACATTTAGAGTTTTCATGGACACAAACTTCGCATTCTCTGAAGCTTGGACTAGATAAAATGTACAAAAAATTCGTTCGTTGTGCGGCCTTTCGCCACTCGAGATTAAACCAGCTGATGATCAACTTGTTTAATCTCGAGTGAAGAAAGTGCTCGCAACGAACGAATTATTTACAACTCCGCTATGACGTACAAAAAAATCTCCAAATAACTTTCATGCATTATTTTTCTGTATATAGGTGATTTGGAGAGCAAGTATTTTTATTTTGTCTAGTCTAAGCTTCAGATGATAAAAATTTGGGTCCATGAAAATTCCCTACAGGTCAAAATTGTCAATCTGGCTGAGGTTAGCAAATAATTTAGCGCAAAATTGAGAAGAATGTCCTTTAATAGATCTCTTGAAGGTTTTTATATATTTTAAAAATAAGCTGTTTGATAGCTTTTTCACTAAAAAGCACATATTTATATTAGGATACAAGTTGAAAATCGAGCAATCACTTCAAACATCAAGGTTTTTCACTAGCTTAATAGAGAGCAGAGGTGTGCATTTCAGATTTTTATTCGGCTCAACTCAAGTCGCGAGCTGAAAGCAATTCGCTCAATTCCAACTTAACTCACCATCAAAATTTCAGTGAGCCGCAGGGGTGCAGCCAGAGCTTTGGTATGGGAGGGCACACCAACTTTGAGGGGCACCCCGGGAGAAAAAGGACACTTTTTAATGTAACCTGAAATACTTACTATATCTTTATTCGTATCATTTTTGGGGACCTTTAGTTCAAGAAAAATGTAATTATGGCATTGACGGAGAAAAAACTCGATTAAAATGAAAAAAATCACCAACATGCCATGGAAATAGCCAAAACACGACTGTCTTGGATATATTTAACGACAAATCAGCCAATTTATGTAAGTTATTAACATCAGATAAGTCAGCGGAACCTGTGATATCTGTCACCATGTGCAGGTTAAGACATACTGGAGTGGAAAAAGCATTTGTTATGCCCACCGGTTTTGTCGTGACGATTGAGCTCTGGTTGAACGCAGATTAAGTTCCTCGCCTCCCACAATGGCCCTGAGAGGAGGAGCGGCATAGTGTCTTTGGAAGAATAATATTTGTCTGCCAGAATAATTTGCCTGATACCTTTTGAACGCGTTTATTAAGTTCCATATTTTCAAGGATCGGCCCCAGTTAAAAAAAAAGTGAATAGGCCGGTGATTTGGTGGAGGTGGTGTGGTGTGGTGTGAAAATTGTGAAAACTAGTCAATACGCCACTTTTTGATCTGTTCCAAAACCTGTCTTTGACTAGTCCCTTTAGTGCACCCCGTTCTCCTGGTCCAAACTGTCTTTTTCTTACTTTCTTTCTTTACATGGGACAGGGCCCTAATGTGTTGGCGGAGGGCTGTTCATTGGTTGGGGTGGCCATTTTTAAGAAAATATTAAGGTTTCAAGCTTGAACTAACACCGGGTTGGTGGGGTCGACGTCGGGCTCGTAGTCTTCCCACCCTTTGCTAGCCGCACTGCACGGTCTGTATGCCCTTGACCAATCTCACCAATGTTCGCCCGCCTCCTGCTGGTTTGCCGCTGACCCTGTTTCCCCGCACATCTCTAACTATTGCATATTTTCAGGTCGTGGCCGCTCACCTCCGACCTCGGCCCTGGCTGGTTGGGCGCCGGCTTTTCCTCGCTGCTTTCGTCGCCGCTACGTTGAGTTGGCGACTCTCCCGGCATCATCTCTGGTGGCCCGGTGGCGATCCACCGCGACCGGCCGCGCCCCCGCAGGCCGGCGGGGGGTGTGGTGAGGGCGCGTCCGCCCGGCCTTTCGACTCTGCTGCGGTTGTGGTGTCGCGCTCGTCTGCGTCCTGATCCGCCGGGGACGAAGTCTCGTGGACCTACGGAGTGTGCGTATTCCGGGAAGGCTGATGAGGTCGGCCGGGCTGCGTCCCCCGTCGCTGGCGGCTGACTGCCGCGCTACTCCTGCCCGGCGGTGTCGCCGCCGGGGGCCGCGATGCCGCCTTCCTGGACGTCTGCCTGGGACGCGCCTATCCACCTGCTTCCGCTGTCTACCGCCCACCCATCTCTGTGACCAGGAGACGACACGACATCGCCTGGTGGTCTACCTTCTGGTTTTCTGCTGTCGTCTCTGGTGGCCAAGGAAAAATTTGACATCTTCACCGGCCTGCCAACCTCTTCATAACCCCTGTGGCCTTCTCTCGCGTGGACGCGCGCCAGAACTTCTGTTACCAGCGTCCTCCCAGCAACCGCCTGACCAACGTACCTAAGGGCCGCAAGCGGCGGCAGTGCGGCGCCCAGTCGCCCTACAGGACGACATGCTGCAGCACCCACTGGTCGACCGGCCTACCTTCGAGTCGCAGGCCAAACAGCGCCCTCCGCTCGGGGCCCCTCGCCAGACCTCCTCAATTTCTGATTTATGGTCTCAGAGTTTATCATATGAGCAGAGCTAGGCAAGTGCACTCCTTTCGTGCGCTCCTGTGCTCTTGCGTACGTACGCACTGCCTTTTTAGGAACGCAAGAGCGCAGGATCGGAAAGTTTTTTCCAACGAGCTTAAGTAAGAGGAGCGCACTGCCTAAATTTTGAAGCGCTCCTCATTGTATGAAGCGTGAACCCTGCACTGAAGAAATTGAACTACATAAAAGTATACACCTTGACAGCTTAACTGCATAATATACGGAAAAATGCACATTCGCAGCGCCCTCTGTAGCCTATCCTTGCAACACAGAGGTGCATAACGTCTGGCGCAAGTATTGCCATGCTTGTTGGAAGTGTTTGTTACAGTATGTTACGTGAATATACTTGCAAATACCTATGCTTGAGTGGATTTCACGCATCATTGTTGGTCATAGAAATAGTTATTTTGTTTTCGATGTCCATGCACTATCTAAGATTGAACATTTTCGTTAACCTTGTTGGATTGAACTAGTTTGTGCGGTGTACCTAACTCGCATTATTTCATTTTTAATAAAATGCGACATTTTTTCTTTTCATTTCTTTTTTTAAGAAGCTGAGTTAACTGGGGAGGGAGAGGGGGCGAATCCCCTTGGTCAGTAGCGTTCGGCTCTGGACCCAGGTCAATTGCGGGTTACTAGTTTGGAACATAGGAACGCAGGAGCGCTAGCGCACCGAGTGAAAAATTGAGGAGCGCTATTCCAGAAGAGCACTAACTGCGGCCGGAGGAACGCAGGAGCGCTAACGCACCACCAAAAATCGAGGAACGCGCCCAGCACTGCACATAAGCTCTGAAACATCGAAGCACTTATCTCGGAGGGTCTCAATAGTAAATATTGGGGGCTCAAGAGCTAGTCTCGCATTCCCCAAGCCATGCGCTTGGCTTCAGGGCCCAGGAGCTGATCTCAGGGCCTCCAGAGTTGGTTTCTAGAGGCACAAAATCTTGCCCGGGGGTCCGGAATTTTTTAATAAAAATGTGACCAAAAGAAGTATTTACGTTTGTTTTTTAGATGTAAATATTTTAAAGCTGTACCTACCGCGAAAATGATCTGATTATTGATGTACCAACCTTCGCGAGATTGATACAAACATTAACCCTCCCCCTTGCAGGTCCGAATAAACGGTGGTGCGAAGTGCCGCCCGTACTTGGCACCCCTGATCCTTAATGGATTGTACTACTTCCCTCAAAATCTTAAGCTTCAGTCATATCTGGTAAATTTAACAGGCTAGACCAAGTGATCCTACCTAACACAAATGTTGAAGATTGCAGCGTTAATTTAGGTCAAAATCATCAGACAATCGCCCCACTGGATGTTACATTGTTACAGAATATGTTTTGGGATTTTTCTAAGATCCCTGGCTTGAGGTCAGATATGGGGTATGAAATCTGCCTTGAAGATTCATGGAGAACGTGGGTTGGTAAAAATGTCTCCCTTTCTGTAAATATGGCTTAGGATACTGCAGGGCATATTTTAAGCTACAAAGTGGTGGGCATTTTGCCCACCAGTCCCCAGTGCTATGTCCACCAGTGAACGGCCTTGAACGGCTAAGTGCCCACCAGTCACCAGTCATTTGATGCTTCTGGAGTGCCCTTTTGGTGGGAATTCGTGCCCTTTTCAGCCGAATGCCCACCAGTTCCAATTCCTTAAAATATGCCCTGGGATACTGGGCTACAGGCCGGTACGAGAGGAATCGAATGACGCCTATTTTAATGTTGGCTCTACCTAAAAGCAGTCAGAGGCTAGACCTCTTAAAGGGAATGTGGCACCTTCATAACATGATTTTTACTGAGATAGCGAAGTTGGAAAGCAAGTCGGAGAACCCAGTACTCAATATATAATATTTCTTGGAACTCGAGATTTCCGTAGAAAAAAGCTTATTCCTACCTGAAATGTACCCCTCATGTACCATTAGCAGCAGACCACAGTTGTCATGGCTGTTGGTGTGACGACATATGCTGATGTCACGGTGAGTATCAGCCAATCGAAGCCCTTGAAGCGGATTGAAAATGGTAGTGGTTGCCAGATCATGACATCATCCACAGGCAGATATGTATTTATTTCCCTAGAGGAACATTTTTAAAATCAAAATGTTGAGCTTATTGTACATTTTTCAGAGAAATAATGGACAGTTCCATGATTTTTTTGCTAAAAGTTCCCCTAATTAGACTAAATTCCAGCATTCGACAAAGGTGTCACCTTCCTTTTAAGTAACAAACAACCATACCATCAACTGTCATCTTCTTTAACGTGTTTGAGCTGAACATTGGCCCGAACAAAAGTGACTGATGAAGCTTCTTCGTCATTTTCATGCCATATCAACCACCCTTAGCGTTTTTCGCTATACCGCGCAGGAACCAATCTGGAAGGGGTGTTCAAACATATGGGCACAGGCAGAGCACACGGGGCCCGGACAGACCATGGAGAGCCCGGGAAGACCACAGGGAACTTTGAAACCCATAAGAGTCCGGGCAGCCCACAAGGGGCACAGGCAGACCACGGGGCCGAGACAAGCTGTAAAGGACGAGGGCAGACCAAGGAGGTCCCGGGTAGGACGCCAGAGGTCCGGGCAGAAAAATGGGGTTGACCGCAGGGGATCCGGAAAACCACAAGAGGCCAGCTGATCCACAAAGGGCCGGGGTAGACAACGGGGGCCCGGGTAGACCAAGCAGAGCCTGTGCAGACTAAAAGGGGCCAATGCAGAACACAAGGGCCACGGTGTCTCTACAGGGGGGACATTTTTGGAACACAGGGTTCAAAGGTATGCCAGGGGGTCCGAATGCAGACACTAGATGTCCAGGTCGACTTCAGGCGCCCGCATTCATGACAGGGCCTCGTCTGAGGCCATAGGGGACCCGCGCCTGCTGGACAACAGGGAGCCCAGTTGAAGTCACAGGCAGGCGTGTAGCATTGTGTACTTTTAGAGGTGCGCGAGCACCCCTAAACATTTTGAAAACATCACTAACTTTGAAAAGCATCCCTAAAAATTCGGGATGTTTAAACCAGATCTGCCGCCCAACCGGTCCCAGATCTATGTGAGCGGGCGTGGGGGGAGGGGGTGTGTGGAGTGGGGGTAAACGCACCTATTCTCAGCCCATCAACAAATTTTACGACTCGGCTGGGAAAAAACACCCTTTAACTTGTTCACAAATTTGGTGGTTTAGGGCGCGCCGACAACAAAGGTCATGTGACTTTCACAAATTTACATCCCTGGTCACAGAGGGCCTGGGTGAATAACTGGGGCCCGGTTGAACTACAGATGGCCCGAGACTGCTGAATATATGGCCCCAGTTCGGACACAGAGATTATGGGCAGCCCACAGGGGCCTGGCAAGCATGCCAGGGAGCCCGGCTGCAGCCACAGTCAGCCCAGGTAGACTGCTTGAGCCTGGCTGTATCCAAGGGGCCCGCAATGTGGGATTGAGGGCGGGGGGCTCGATCGGCTATTGAGGGGTTTCTCTGAGCATGAGGGCTCGAACCCCCAAATATCGGGAAGCTTGCGCCCCTAACCTCAGACTACCCCCGGCTATGCATTTACTATGGAAGCTCGGTCATTTTGGGGGCGGGGGTAGGGGCTTGAGTCGCTCTATTCCCCTCTTGGATTCGGCACTGATACCTGTCCCTACCACAAAGCGCAAAAAGTGGTACACAACTGGTCCAAGGACTGGACCTAAGTAGTGACCTTTGTTTAGCACTGTCACACACATCATAGGCGGGTCAAGGGGGTCATTTTCAGGTTCACCAAAATTTCACAATCTGAACCAGATTAAGACTTTTGGTAAAAAATTTAGTTTTAGAATTTTTGCCCCAACGACCGAAACCCCTGGATCCGCCTATGAAATTCGGGCCTCGATATACACCGACGTTAAGCAAAAGTCACACAATCGGACCTCGCTGTTCTCTAATGTCCTCGGTTTTTCAGCAATCTCTGGAAGATTGTAAAAACACATTTCCGACAAAATTCATAAAGTACTTCATTTCGGCCCTAAAGAGCATCAACAGTATAAAACAGTAAGTCGCTCGGACAATCTCAGGAGGTGGTCCTCAGTAGTGCACTTGGGACGTGGACCTCATTTTGCACGGCCTGTAAGTATGTGTGTGTCTGTGTGTGTGTGTGTGTGTGTGTGCGTGCGTGTGCGTGCGTGCGTGCGTGCGTGTGTGTGTATGTGCGCGTGTGTGCGTGGGTGTGGGTGTGGGTGTGGGTGTGGGCGTGGGTGTGGGCATGGGCGTGGGCATGGGTGTGTGTTAGGGTTTTAGGGCGCTTCAGCGTCTTGACTATATTACAAGACGCTGAAGCGCCCTAAAACCCTAACACACAGTTACATGTCTTTAATGGTCATGCTGCAGCGTGATGCCAATCGTCCTCGAGACATTATTATATCAAATTCATAGTTCTTCGTCTCAGGGAACTTTTTTTTAATCTGTAGAAAACCTATCATCCGTAAAAGGTAACTTGGGTAACCTGGTACCTGTAGGCACCTAGTAACTTGGGAACCTGGTAAATAAAGTCACCTGGTAACCTTTGCCCGGGTAGGGTTTTTTAGACCGCCCCTCGGGTTTTTCCAAAGTGACCAAAAAACAGCGGCGCGCAGCGGCCAAACTTGGTCTAGCTGTTTCCTCATCATTTTCACATCTTCCCTGAAAATTTTAGCTCAAGGTCATATCAGGTCAGGTCACCAGGCCAGGTGAAGTGACCTCACCTAAAAAATACTTAGGACTGCATAACTAAAAGGCGGGTTAATTGAACTAGTTGAAACTCATACCACATATTGGGCCCACCAGGAGCTACAACATATGTTCCGGGATTTTTCATATTGGTGACTTAAGGTTATGTGCAGAGCATGACCTCCCCATTGTAAATACATGGGGAAAATTACGAAATGAGCTTTTCTCAGTAAGTATCAATGGAATCAACTTCAAACATCGGTTACGGCTTTCTCTTGCCTTATTTCTGAAGTTGATGCTAAAAAATTTGGCTTGTGACCTTTGAAAGTTCACCTTAGGTCAAATAAGCATTTTTAGTGTTTTACTCTATAAATTTTGAATTAACAAAGATAGAACTTTTATTTTATCACCAACGTGTTTGTATAGTCACTGCAGGTCAAACAATGTACATCATGACTATACCAGGTCAAGTTGGGTCAGACCGTTGACCTGGGTCAGGTCAAATTTCTAAATTTGACCTGGGTCAGGTCAAATTTCTAAATTTGACCTGGCATAGCAATATTATATATCATTCGATTTGTATTGACGAGACGATTGCAATGGTGCCTCAACTATGGCTGTATCTTGCTTGGTTTGGAATTTATTAGCGAAAAAGAAATGCCCTTATGCATGGGTGGCTATGGACATTCCCAAGAATATTCCCAATATTCAGTAACCTGTAGCTCCCTAGGCTTTGTCCTGACACGAAAATGAATGCCACTGTACTGAAAGAGCAGCTCAAGAGCTTTCGAATGGTGTTAGAAAAATGTTTCTAGCTATCATAGTGTCTGAGATATATGAGGTTTTCTTAGTACACCTCATATTAACGATTTTGACCTATTTTGACCTCTGGTGACCTTGATATTGACCTACGAGAAAAATGACCAGAGTATTTTCGATATAATTTTCGAAGAGCTTTCGATTGCCGTTTGGCGCTTTTTTCTATCTCTCTTAGTTCTTGAGATCGTGGGGGTCTTTTTAGCACCACACCAGGATGAAGGTGGCTCCTACCCGCCACCGGGGCAAGGGGTAACTTGGGTAACCTGGTAACTACAGTCAACTGGTAACTTGGATCATCCTGTTAACCTGGTTCCTACAGTCAGAGAAGTTTAATTTATGATAAATTTTATAATAATATAATTTATAATAAGAGAGAGAGAGAGAGAGAGAGAGAGAGAGAGAGAGAGATAGAGAGAGAGAGAGAGAGAGAGAGAGAGAGAGAGAGAGAGAGAGAGAGAGAGAGAGCTGACCTTATAAGCAGGGTAACTAGCTTTCATGTGTGCTAGTGAGTTGATCAGAAGCGGAACCGTTTGGGGAAACAACAAAACAGTGAAAATAGTAAGAAGCATACTATTATTTGGAACAAAATAAACCGAGTGGATCCCAAAGCTGGTGAGACGGGTTCTCTCTACTTGTGAAGTAAGTCGGACTTCTCCCGGTTCCTTCCGTTTGGAGCTCTTGCCGACAGTGTGCTCCGGTGTCCTATAGTTACCGGGTGATCACTGCTGACGGTGTGCTCTGGTGTCCTGTAGTAGCTGGGTGATGGTTGCTGACAGTGTGCTCCGGTGTCCTGTAGTAGCTGGGTGATGGTTGCTGACAGTGTGCTCCGGTGTCCTGTAGTAGCTGGGTGATCGTTGCTGACAGTGTGCTCCGGTGTCCTGTGGTAGCTGGGTGATGGTTGCTGACAGTGTGCTCCGGTGTCCTATAGTTACCGGGTGATCACTGCTGACAGTGTGCTCCGGTGTCCTGTAGTAGCTGGGTGATGGTTGCTGACAGTGTGCTCCGGTGTCCTATAGTTACCGGGTGATCACTGCTGACAGTGTGCTCCGGTGTCCTATAGTTACCGGGTGATCACTGCTGACAGTGTGCTCCGGTGTCCTGTAGTAGCTGGGTGATGGTTGCTGACAGTGTGCTCCGGTGTCCTGTAGTAGCTGGGTGATGGTTGCTGACAGTGTGCTCCGGTGTCCTGTAGTAGCTGGGTGATGGTTGCTGACAGTGTGCTCCGGTGTCCTGTAGTAGCTGGGTGATCGTTGCTGACAGTGTGCTCCGGTGTCCTGTAGTAGCTGGGTGATGGTTGCTGACAGTGTGCTCCGGTGTCCTATAGTTACCGGGTGATCACTGCTGACGGTGTGCTCCGGTGTCCTATAATTACCGGGTGATCACTGCTGACGGTGTGCTCCGGTGTTCTATAGTAGCTGGGTGATCGTTCCTGACGGTGTGCTCTGGTGTCCTGTAGTAGCTGGGTGATGGTTGCTGACAGTGTGCTCCGGTGTCCTATAGTTACCGGGTGATCACTGCTGACGGTGTGCTCTGGTGTCCTGTAGTAGATGGGTGATGGTTGCTGACGGTGTGCTCCCGGTGTCCTGTAGTAGCTGGGTGATGGTTGCTGACGGTGTGCTCCGGTGTCCTGTAGTAGCTGGGTGATGGTTGCTGACAGTGTGCTCCGGTGTCCTATAGTTACCGGGTGATCGCTGCTGACGGTGTGCTCCGGTGTCCTGTAGTAGCTGGGTGATCGTTCCTGACGGTGTGCTCCGGTGTTCTGTAGTAGCTGGGTGATCGTTCCTAACGGTGTGCTCCGGTGTCATGTAGTAGCTGGGTGATCGTTGCTGACAGTGTGCTCCGGTGTCCTGTAGTAGCTGGGTGATGGTTGCTGACGGTGTGCTCCGGTGTCCTGTAGTAGCTGGGTGATGGTTGCTGACGGTGTGCTCCGGTGTCCTGTAGTAGCTGGGTGATGGTTGCTGACAGTGTGCTCCGGTGTCCTATAGTTACCGGGTGATCGCTGCTGACGGTGTGCTCCGGTGTCCTGTAGTAGCTGGGTGATCGTTGCTGACTGTGTGCTCCGGTGTCCTGTAGTAGCTGGGTGATGGTTGCTGACGGTGTGCTCCGGTGTCCTGTAGTAGCTGGGTGATGGTTGCTGACAGTGTGCTCCGGTGTCCTATAGTTACCGGGTGATCACTGCTGACGGTGTGCTCTGGTGTCCTGTAGTAGCTGGGTGATGGTTGCTGACGGTGTGCTCCGGTGTCCTGTAGTAGCTGGGTGATCGTTGCTGACGGTGTGCTCTGGTGTCCTGTAGTAGCTGGGTGATGGTTGCTGACGGTGTGCTCCGGTGTCCTGTAGTAGCTGGGTGATGGTTGCTGACGGTGTGCTCCGGTGTCCTGTAGTAGCTGGGTGATGGTTGCTGACGGTGTGCTCCGGTGTCCTGTAGTAGCTGGGTGATGGTTGCTGACAGTGTGCTCCGGTGTCCTATAGTTACCGGGTGATCGCTGCTGACGGTGTGCTCCGGTGTTCTGTAGTAGCTGGGTGATCGTTCCTGACGGTGTGCTCCGGTGTCCTGTAGTAGCTGGGTGATGGTTGCTGACGGTGTGCTCCGGTGTCCTGTAGTAACTGGGTGATCATTGTTGACGGTGTGCTCCGGTGTCCTGTAGTAGCTGGGTGATGGTTGCTGACGGTGTGCTCCGGTGTCCTGTAGTAGCTGGGTGATGGTTGCTGACAGTGTGCTCCGGTGTCCTGTAGTAGCTGGGTGATGGTTGCTGACGGTGTGCTCTGGTGTCCTGTAGTAACTGGGTGATCGTTGTTGACGGTGTGCTCCGGTGTCCTGTAGTAGCTAGGTGATCGTTCCTGACGGTATGCTCCGGTGTCCTGTAGTAGCTGGGTGATGGTTGCCCACGGTGTGCTCCGGTGTCCTGTAGTAACTGGGTGATCGTTGTTGACGGTGTGCTCCGGTGTCCTGTAGTAGCTGGGTGATCGTTCCTGACGGTGTGCTCCGGTGTCCTGTAGTAGCTGGGTGATGGTTGCTGACAGTGTGCTCCGGTGTCCTGTAGTAACTGGGTGATCGTTGCTGACGGTGTGCTCCGGTGTCCTGTAGTAGCTGGGTGATGGTTGCTGACGGTGTGCTCCTGTGCCCCCAGTTACCGGGTGATGGTTGCTGACGGTGTGCTCCAGTGCCCCCAGTTACCGGGTGATGGTTGCTGACGGTGTGCTCCGGTGCCCCCAGTTACCGGGTGATGGTTGCTGACGGTGTGCTCCTGTGCTCCCAGTTACCGGGTGATGGTTGCTGACGGTGTGCTCCCAGTTACCGGGTGATGGTTGCTGACGGTGTGCTCCTGTGCTCCCAGTTTATCGGGTGATGGTTGCTGACGGTGTGCTCCGGTGCTCCCAGTTACCGGGTGATGGTTGCTGACGGTGTGCTCCGGTGCTCCCAGTTACCGGGTGATGGTTGCTGACGGTGTGCTCCTGTTCTCCCAGTTTATCGGGTGATGGTTGCTGACGGTGTGATCCGGTGCTCCCAGTTACCGGATGATGGTTGCTGACGGTGTGCTCCGGTGCTCCCAGTTACCGGGTGATGGTTGCTGACGGTGTGCTCCTGTGCTCCCACTTTACCGGGTGATGGTTGCTGACGGTGTGCTCCGGTGCCCCCAGTTACCGGGTGATGGTTGCTGACGGTGTGCTCCTGTGCTCCCAGTTTACCGGGTGATGGTTGCTGACGGTGTGCTCCGGTGCCCCCAGTTACCGGGTGATGGTTGCTGACGGTGTGCTCCGGTGTCCTGTAGTAGCTGGGTGATGGTTGCTGACGGTGTGCTCCGGTGCCCCCAGTTACCGGGTGATGGTTGCTGACGGTGTGCTCCGGTGCCCCCAGTTACCGGGTGATGGTTGCTGACGATGTGCTCCGGTGCCCCCAGTTACCGGGTGATGGTTGCTGACGGTGTGCTCCGGTGCCCCCAGTTACCGGGTGATGGTTGCTGACGGTGTGCTCCGGTGTCCTGTAGTAGCTGGGTGATTGTTGCTGACGGTGTGCTCCGGTACCCCCAGTTACCGGGTGATGGTTGCTGACGGTGTGCTCCGGTGCCCCCAGTTACCGGGTGATGGTTGCTGACGGTGTGCTCCGGTGCCCCCAGTTACCGGGTGATGGTTGCTGACGGTGTGCTCCGGTGTCCTGTAGTAGCTGGGTGATGGTTGCTGACGGTGTGCTCCGGTGCCCCCAGTTACCGGGTGATGGTTGCTGACGGTGTGCTCCGGTGCCCCCAGTTACCGGGTGATGGTTGCTGACGGTGTGCTCCGGTGCCCCCAGTTACCGGGTGATGGTTGCTGACGGTGTGCTCCGGTGCCCCCAGTTACCGGGTGATGGTTGCTGACGGTGTGCTCCGGTGTCCTGTAGTAGCTGGGTGATTGTTGCTGACGGTGTGCTCCGGTACCCCCAGTTACCGGGTGATGGTTGCTGACGGTGTGCTCCGGTGCCCCCAGTTACCGGGTGATGGTTGCTGACGGTGTGCTCCGGTGCCCCCAGTTACCGGGTGATGGTTGCTGACGGTGTGCTCCTGTGTCCTCTAGTAGCTGGGTGATGGTTGCTGACGGTGTGCTCCGGTGCTCCCAGTTACCGGGTGATGGTTGCTGACGGTGTGCTCCCAGTTACCGGGTGATGGTTGCTGACGGTGTGCTCCGGTGCCCCCAGTTACCGGGTGATGGTTGCTGACGGTGTGCTCCGGTGCCCCCAGTTACCGGGTGATGGCTGCTGACGGTGTGCTCCGGTGCCCCCAGTTACCGGGTGATGGTTGCTGACGGTGTGCTCCGGTGCTCCCAGTTACCGTGTGATGTTTGCTGACGGTGTGCTCCGGTGTCCTCTGGTAGCTGAGTGATGGTTGCTGACGGTGTGCTCCGGTGCCCCCAGTTACCGGGTGATGGTTGCTGACGGTGTGCTCCGGTGCCCCCAGTTACCGGGTGATGGTTGCTGACGGTGTGCTCCGGTGCCCCCAGTTACCGGGTGATCGCCGACTTCCACCGGCAGCGGCAGTCGGCCACCCTCCTGAACCTGCGGCCGGGCACCCAGTACAGACTGGTGGTCACCGCCTCCCACAACGGCTCCCTCCTGGGCTCCAGCCCCATCGTTTTCTTCCACACGCCGCCCGCAGGTAATATCCTAACTGTGGGTGCAGTACCGGATCTGGTTTGATGGCTGGGGGAGGAGAGGGGGGGGCAATGAGGCCCGAAATCGTGTAAAACACAGTGTTGTTACAGGAAATCTGCGAAAAGCGGAAGAGATTGGACTTGGCCTCGGGAGTCCTCGAGATTTGCTCACGAGGTGTCCCAAAGGCTGGCTACGATGGAGACTGGGCAAGAATTGGTCTCAGGGTAGTCACAAGTGTTTGTTTCGGGGGCCCTAAAAAGTTTCTTTCAGGGACCCCCTAAGAGCTGGTCTCAGGGGCCGCCATGAGTTAGTCTCGGGTTTCCCAAGATTTTGGGTCGGAGGCCCCAAGAGTTGGTTATGGGGGGGGCAAGATTGGTCTCGGAGGGGGGGCAAGACTTGGTCTCAGGGGCTTCTAGAGTTGGTCTCGGGGCCCCTAAAGCTGTTCTCGGAGGACCCCAAAGCTGACATTGGGCCCCTCAAAAGTATTAAACTTTATAAGCACACCAGAAGTAGGCGCCTTACAAATTGTTCCGTTAATGAAGATTTCACGTTCATTAAATGGAAAATTTGAGGAGAATGGGAACCCGAGACTTTCATCCGCCCCCCTTGAGGAAATCCTAAATCTGCCCCTGTGAGGAGGGTGCATCAACTCGCACGCTGTCACATTTCTTGCGCGTTAGCCAGATTTAACCAGATATCTACAGTATGAGGACCCAACAGTATCAAATAATGAAAACCTATCTAGATAGTGAGCCTAGCATTGAGCTGGTGGTGCGACTGAACTCGTAGAAAGCCATGGGTTTATATAAAAATCAAAAATGCATCCATAAATTAAGCACGGGTAAATAAGTACCGCTAATGAAATAGAAGCGAAATATAAAAACAGCATTGTCATTCCTTGTTGAGTTTTCGCTTCACCTGTATATTTCCCGGATTATTTGTTCCGCTCAGCAGCCTTCGGTAGGCCTTTAGGATTTCCAGAGCTTTTGAGCTCGGAACCATCCAAATTCTTATCACCTCTTCCACAAGAGGAGATAAACAACTACAATACCATCTAACTTCCAACTAAGAGTCCTTCACATTCTGACTTTCCTATTGAGTCAGCTACTACGGATGCACTTCATCTCATTTTTTTGCTTTCTCCATATTCCTCCTTATTCATTAAACTCAAATCACTTTTGCCAGCTCAATGTTGGCAGATTCAGGAAGATTAGGACTCAGCGGAAGTGAAGACGAGATTGATGAGATGCATAATGTTCCGGCCCCGACAATGGGCGGGGAGAACCACGAGGGCTGAAAACGCTCAGGTCTGGGCTCATATCGAGAGCCTCCGGTGGGGGAGAAGAACGCCCCACTTCTGAGCTGTCTTCATCACCCACAGTCTTCTCCCATCTTGAATGAAAAACAGCTTAGAAAAGAGCATGTAGACTGAACGGAATGAAAAGCAGGAAGAGTGGAAAGGTGACCTCATTCTCTCAGCGGCAGTGTTTTTTTATAGCGGAACGACACTATTTAATCACCTGCTTGTGAGACTGGATACGCTCATTTGCCAGTTTTAAGCCTCGCCGTACCCCGGCACGGTGTCAGTAGATTATCCTACCGATTGACGTTGGCCGCTGGGCGTTGTTCAGCGCCAGTTTGGCTGTCGTACATTCCGATCTACGACAATAATCGAATCTGGGATGGGAGGGGATGTTGACATAGCAACTCACACGGCCATATGAAAGGGGTTTGACGATACAAATAAATTATTAGATTTGGTGGATTTTGTGCAATTTTGGTAGGAGTTAAGACTGTTTAGAATATTAACTCCGAAACGCTGCTGAAGATATCGAAGATCAGTAGACGGAACCTGTCACAAGTATCGCTTGCTTCCCGGGGGGTCGGGAGGGGACAGCCACAAGCCTGGGTTTTTAACCACCGGCGGTTGGCACCACGGCTATAGAAGTGGGAACAGGGGGAGAGGGCAGAGAGGTCATGACCCGTCAATATTCATGATTCTTAACCATTAATCCCGTGGCGTTGGCCAGAAATAAGTAACCTGGAAATGCGCATTACCCGCCACCGCGCCCCCTCTCCAAAGTTCTGCGCTTTCCTACACCGGTGGCTACGGCTATTCGACGAGGCGGACTGCAGGGAGAGGCAGCAGCTGACAGATGAGATCTGCTCCGCTTCATACAGATGGAAACGCGATGCCCTAATAGTCCCGGGAGCTGCTGATCCAGCTATTCCTTCTTCTGAAGGCTGATTATGTAAATATGCTGTTCAACGGTTGAAAAATTAGCGATAGGCAATCACATTTTCCCAAAATCCAATTTACATAAGGCTTTGAAATAAACCGGAATTAAAAAAGAATTGTTGGCCTTGGCTGTTGTCAATATCTGTGCTGAGGCGCATGTTTCTGCCGCTGTTCGTCCGTGCCCAGATTGTGGGACGTTGCAGCCACTAGGCAGGGTTTGTGAGACTTCAAGGCCATGTTTACCTTCTTTCTCAGTCACCTCATTGGGTACTCAGTGGGCAGGTTTTCTTGTCAGTAAATCCGTCCTCGAACGTCCCCTAGCTGGATAATTCTTCCCTGGCAGCAATGGAATTAAAAATGTATTCAGGTCTTGGAAAGTATGTTGAAGGTAGAGTGCCGTGAACCTGTCAAGTCTTAAATCAATGGGAACTATTCAAACCATCGCAACCTATAACCTTTACTGTTCTAATTCAGGGACTTCATGATTCCAGCAGAATGCCTCTTCCAAACCCCCAATGGGGTAATGTCCCTACGTTTGGGAGCCACCGCTCTGAGCCCACGAGGAACTCGTCGCTGAGTACACGAGCTTTTCTGCACGCGCGCGACGTGACACACAAGAGTTCCACGTTTGGGTGACAGTGGTGCTATTTGTCATTGATGTTTGCCGTATCAATGACGCCGCACGAGTCTATTTTCACTCGTCAGGCCGGCGGCCGATAATTTCAGACCGTCGCTGCCAGGTCGCTAGCCTTCGCTGGCTTTAGCGTGGTCATTATTGGTTGTAACAGCGCATCCAAGCGGTGTGGATCGATGTCTTATTTGCCGTGTCGGTGCTCCCCACCACCACCGGCCTAGGAGACACCTGATAACTCGACGTAAAAATGTGGTTCCTCGATGTGGAGTTATCTTGAAGGATGTCTCATTCGGCTAACATTTTTCATGCTCATTAAGAATCATTCTCCTTAATTGAATTTCTGTTTATGGATTGTGTAACCACATAGTGCATATATCACTCTAGGGTTTTATATCACCTTAGCGGCTGATATGCCCTAAAACTCCAATCATGATTGAGTTTCATGTTTACATGTGTTCCATATTTTTCATTTTAAGGATAGTCACCTGACAGGATTTCCACTTTTCCATGACAATAACTAGTATGTAAGGCACTACATTTTGTGAAAGCAAGCACACAAAACTAATGCATACAACTCTGGCACGGTCATAAAGGTTTTACGTACAAATATAATGGGATAAAACGTCGGTGGCAACCATCGTCAAATGATGTTCACCACTAACCCTAAAGTAAACAGGGGGCTATAGCTGCCTTTAATTCCGTCCAAAATCGCCCAGTCGCCCCTGGTTCTATTCTGCACCTCCTTAACTGGGCCACCTCACATTTACCTCAGATACATGAGCAGCTTTAATACACTCTATTTACGCACCGAGCCCGGAAACGGACTTATGGACTCATGTAACCGGAGTCTGATTTCAAGGCTCCCGGTTTAATGAGTCGATAAGCCCATTACCGCAACCGGTACGTAAATAGAGCGTACTGTAGCAGCTCATGTATCCGGCGTAAAACAGTCCACGGCGCCCCACTTTGGTGCTGATCGGTGGGCAGGGGTGTTTGCAAGCTTTGCATGAAAACTGGTCATGTACTTCCACGCGAGGTACACCCATCGTAGACATAAGACTCACTAGTTTTCTACGTCCAGTTGCTAGACGGACGCAGAAGTTTGTGACTTTCTGTTGAATGCAATAGCTGTAGAACGCTGAAAAACGGTACTGATCTCTCCACAGAGAGAAGGAATATGTGAATATTTTTACGAAATGGGCAGCAGACCACCTACGTTTCCAGCGAACATTATGTGGCTTGCTGTGCATGCTAGGAAATATGTAAGCTGTAACGAACAGAAACCTATACGCAGCGTGCGAGCCAGGCAGAGACAGAAGAGCTGCATGCCTTGGAGTGGACTCAGTTTCGTTTTCAATTTATTCTATTTCGGAGCACAGTGAAATGGTAGCATATTTGAGAACTTCCCGCTCATATCGGCTGCAAAAGAGCCTATTACGGATATCGTTGTGTGACTACATTGACTTCAAATGAGCTCATCAACTTCGTCGACGAGGTCAAATTGCAAGAGAGCCATTTTCCGCAAGTTATGTAAACGCCGTGGTGAGTCCTGGGCTCTTTGAACTTTCTCTTTACTCCCGCAAAAGGTTAGTAGGCAGTAAATTGTGGTTACGAGAGCCGACTGGGGTCACACAGTCATTCACTGAAATTACCACCCAGGGCCGCTCCAAACAGATCAACATTCTACCATGTATACCATGAGAAGGCATGATCAACGACAATCGACCGCAAACCAAACTCGAGCATTGGTTAGTACGGTGGGAGGACGCGGGGCTCTTCACTGGGTGGCTTTAGGTTCATGTCTCGTTGTCTTTTATTGGTTCTCATGTGAAACCATAGTAACCGAGTGATGGCTCATGAAGTCAAATTTGGAATGGTTGATGGCATGGTCACTGGAACAGATACGGAGTCAATAACTTACGGAGATAACGGTCATTCCACCCGCGTCTACGTTTTCATTTTTCTCCTTTTCCGCTTCTATATTTATACATTGAGTCGGTAGACGGCTCCATCACTATATCGTTTCCCTCCAATATTGAGAGTCGATATGTTTACAGGTTTTCGAAATATGCCTCTTCATGCTGGAAGTCATCTCGGAACCCAGAGTTCCAGAAGTGGCGCAATCGGCCAGGGCCGGAAAGAGCCCACAGGTAGACGGGCAAAGAAGTGTTGACCCGCACCAGTGGGATCATTGGAAATCCTGGTCCCCTTGACAAGTACGAATGCTGCATGACTGGTCAACATACCTGATTAACGAAATGTCTGATTAAGTGATGAACGCGGCATCTGGTTATCACGACGTCTGCTTAACATAACATCTGGTTATTGCATTTGGTTAACGTATTTAATTGCTGACTTAATTGGCCGTACAATAACTATCATGCTAAACTCACGACTGAGAATTGATTATCGGAGATATTTCATGAAAACCAATCGGTTTCTCTCGGTGCACGCAAACGGCAACGCGAGAGCAAGAATCATATCCAAAAGACAACACCCTCACATACGCTATCTCCGAGCTATATTTACACATCATCGCTGCCCGCACATTGCACCGATAAATACCTCTCCTTCACATGCAGTGACCCCGTTAGCAGAAGGCATGCTTCTGCGGGGTCATCAGTGGGTCATCTCGCTGCGGGCGGTGTCATCAGTGGATGACCGCTGCTCCAAGAGGTCGGGCGTCGCCGCGGGCGGTGTCATCACCAGAGTTCGACGGACCGTGAGAGCGGCCCAGATGTGAGGAAACTGCCGACACACGGACCGCCTCACGGGAAGGGATCAGACGGGTAGCGCTGGAACTAGTTTGGTGCTGATAGTTTCAGTGGGTAGTGTTGCGCTTTTGATGAAGTGGCCAGAGGAGGCTCAGGAGGTGTTGATGACCAGCTATATGGATTTTCCGCCAGATCAAGCTCGCGTGCAATGAAATGCGTTTTCAAACGGATATGAATATTGATTTACAGAGAGAGTTAAGGGTGGTGTCGCGAAAGAATAAAAATTCATTTGTGCTAAATTTTATTCCTCAACTTTCCGCATTTAATGAATTTGTTAACTACCATGCAACACTCAACTCGCATACAAACTGCAACTTATATCTGCCAGAAGACCCTACTATTATTCCGGTTACGCCAGTGATGTTTCAAGCTTGCCATACAACTGCAGTCGAAATTAAATCCTGCCAAACATCCAGAACATGCTCTCCTCAGCGCAGCTCCCTAATACCGCCTCCCTTAAAGGAAATGTGCACCTTCAGAACGTGATTTTAACTGAGATAGCCAGGTCGGAAAACCCGGTACTCAATATATCATTTGCCTTGGAACTCTAGATTTCCGTAGTAAAAGCTAAAACCTGCCTGAAATGTATCCCTCATGTACCCTTAGCAGCAGGTCACAGTTGTCATGGCTGTTGGTGTGACGACATATGCTGACGTCACGGTGAGCATCAGCCAGTCGAAGCCCTTGAAGCGTATTGAAAATGGAAGTGGCTGCCAGATCGTGACATCATCCACAGGCAAAGAAATACTTTTTCCCTAGAGAAGAATCTTAAAAATCGAAATATTGAACTTATTGTACATTTTTCAGAAACATCATGGACGCCTCCTTGATTTTCGGCTAAAAGTTCCCCCAATTACACTAAATTCCAGGATTCGACCAAGATGCCACATTCCCTTTAACACAGCTTGCTCTATCTCGCACATATGATTGTGCGCGCATCTTAAGAGCGAAACGCATTGATACAAATGGCTGTCCACGTACCGCCTAGGAGAGCCGTTAGCACCAGGAGCTCGTGCTCACGGCACATCGATCAGGCTCCGTCGACAAGTCGCTGAACACTGAAGTGGCACAAAATGTGTGTTTTTTTGGTTTTGTGATCAGAATGAATTTTTGGTGTAGAAACTTTAGGCCGAGGAGGAGTTTGGCAGTAAACGCGCGCACTGGAGGGGGCCCCGGAGGGCCCTCCACCGGTTTTTCGGTGGCCGGGAAACCGCTCGTAGCCGAAAAACAATGTTTGGCCAAATGTAACAAAATTGTATAGCGCGTCGATTGGTGAAATAATTTTGAAAATCGGTCAAATGTATGTTGACTTATAGGCTTTCAAAGTCCGACCTGCATTTTGGGATGACCATAATCGCGCGGTCGGACCAGTTCACTTGCATTGGAGACCGAGTGGTGACGTCATAATGTCATATAACCGGAGTGATATGACAAGTTCACCTCACATAACGGTCAAGGTCATATCAGCACTTTCAAGGTCACTGACCTCAGTGCTTCCGGTCAAATAGCGTTACCCGGTCTGACGTATATCATGCTATGACGTCATAGTTAAGGTACCTCAATGCAAAGGTAAAGGTCAAAGGTCAAAGTCAAAGGCCATTGGGAAAGCTCAATCCTCATTTCCTGCCAAACAGTTGCTATACTGCAAGCCATATTGTATATTATAAGTAGTATGCCGTATTGTGACCTTATAGGTCAATGACCTTAAATGACCTCGACCCCAAAACTGTAGGGAAGGTTCTTTACGACCTTTCCTCTATGATTCTGGTCCGCCTTTAGATAATTCTCGCCCTTTTCTGCATAATCACGACATTTTCCACTCGGTCCCCACCATGGCCAAGATTTGACCTTTATGACCTCGTTTGACCTTAAAGATATCGACTTACGTAAATGAAAATTGATAATAACTTAGTTCACCTTAGTCCCCACCCATTTTCTAAATGGCGTTTTGCTATGTCTCTTAGTTTCCGAGATCTTAGGGGCTACCAGGCCCCCTCCAGTGCGGGTGTTAAGAGGTTGGATTTAACCACACGGAAACTTTTTGGTTAAGAGGAGTGGATACGTTGACTAAAAAGAGATTCAACACAATTGATTTGTGTCAAAAATCTACTTTTTGCGATATAAGGCATCTGAAAATCAATAATAATGATTTTTAGTATCAGCGACTGCAAGCCCCGAACAAAACCGCTGTCCTTTACAGCAATCGTCGCTGGCTTTGTTTGAGAGGACACTTTGTTACAATGATAACTAAACAGACTGAGACAAACATGTGTCCTGCAAATTGAGTTATCACTTATATGTATGTATGCCACTGAAATTGTATTGGGTCAATTATAGTGAGCGATGCTGGAATGAATCATAGAGCATAATTTACACCGAGTGGTTGCGATTTTTTCAGCACACTTTTTTAGACTTGAGCGATGTTTAGCCGAGAAAGAAAATTGTCAGTCGCGTGGGTGCAGGGGTACAGGTGATCAGAAGCTCTGCTGCTGTTGGTTACCCGCACTTCTGACCGTCCCTGGCCTCAGGTCAACTAGTACCCATTTCTAATTAGGATGGATCGGAAACAATCACTGTTTTGGCCCCAAATACGTTTCATTTCACGATTTATTTTCATTAAATTTATTAAAGCATAGGTGGAACAGTATCTTAAATCCTGTCGAGGGGCATGGAGACATTGGCGGATCCAGGACTTCATTTCGGGGGTGGGCCGGGCGGCTCGAGCCTGCCTCGCTATAGCCTTAGAACAGCCGCCTGCTGTACAGTTACTATAGGCATTCTGACATTTCGAGGGGAGGGGGCCTTGAGCCCCCATCCCTCTTGTATCTGCCACTAGGTAGAAGGCTCATTGGTGAGGGGCGGCTATTTCTTAACGGCGGCACCACCAGACCAGGCCGAACGGCACTGTAAGGCCGCTGATACATTCTGGAAGAGTGGTGTGGAACTCACGCATCAGGCTAACGCCGGGCCAGAGTGCAGCGTTGGCACGAGGAGTGTCCAAACGATGGGGGAGGGTGCACTGTCCTCACTTTGCCCCTTGGATCCGAACGTGAGATTGGAGTTGGGATGTGAAGACAGAACAGGTGCCGAGTCCAGCCTGCCATCCGTTGTTAGGAGTTGCGAAGACTGTCTTATGCTTCACCCAGTCAACCCACTCGGACTTTGACTCGAGGCATTTGTCTCAGTCGCTCTTCCTCATTTTCACGAACTCAGACGAGCATCAGGGTGCAAAAAGAGTCTTAACAGTGATGCGATACTAATTGCTTCTAATAAATTTGACTATTCGGCCGATCAAATGAAATTCAGTCCTAAGAGGTGACAACAATGTTCTTGTTCCAGGATCTGGAGCCAATTGGTTCAAACATCTGCCAATGCCGGCGCATCCCGGATGCGCCGGGGCTGCTTCGAGTGGCCTGGTGGATATTTGGTTACATTGTTTGTCCTGGCCAAGGCTTAAATCCAATAGGTTCAACCACTTAGAACGATGTAGAGGCTCAGAAATTTCAAAGAGAAAATGGAATAGGTTTTGGATCAATAATTATAAGAATAACCGACTTACACTCATTATGTATTAAAGAAAATGAACCATAAAAATAACTTATATTTCGATTTGGATTGTTTGTCAAGTTTTGCCGGCCCATTTTCTCTCATTTATAATGAATGGAGGCCGTTTATTTTTAGATTTATTGATCATGGCAAGATTCAACTTATCTATCTCTCATCTCAAAACAATCAAACCAGGGTTTTAACACGCGCATTGACGGGGGTCTGAGCCACCTTCGGATTGACGAGGGGGCGGGTACCCGCCCCCCTAAGATCTCGAGAACCACGGTAGGTAGCAAAAAAACGGTAAACGACGTTGGGTAGCCCATCCGCTTCTCCATCGAAAATATTTGAACCATTTTTTGTCAGGCCACATTTAAGGTCACCAGAGGTCAAAAACATGCCGTCACATGCCGTCATAGGGATAACATGTAAATTAAGTTTTTCGGCCATTACATCTGAACAAGTTAAGATAGAGCAAAGCGACTTGAGCCCTATGAATCCTCGCAGCAAGCCGAATCGAATGATATATAATTTGACCTTGCTAGGTCAAATCAAAGATTTGACCTGACCTGAGGTCAGGTCAGGGTCAAATTATATAAAATGCATATCATTAGAACCGCAAAGCCAAGGCGAGTCTAATGAAGCTAAAATAAACGCTCTATCACCATCTGTTACTGAGTTATTCAGTAAAAAATCATATTTCCCATGTATTACCAATGGAGAGGTCATGCTTCGTACCTGACCTTAGGTCATCGATATAAAAAAAACGGAAAACGTTTTAGAGAACTCGGTGAGCCCATTATGTGATATGAGTTTCAATTGGATAAGTTCACCCTGCTCCGACTTATGCTATCTTAAACTTTTTTTGAGGTCGGGTCACTTGACCTGTACTGGTGACCTGACCTGAGATGACCTATCCTTAAAATTCTCACAGAAGCTGCAAAATGATGAGGGAAAAGGCATACCAAGTACGGCGGCGCTGCGCGCCGCCGTTTTTCTGCTGTCTCCGAAAAACCCGAGGGGGCGGGTACCCGCCCCCGTCAATGCGCGTGTTAAATTACTTCTTTCCTAATGAGCTCTCACCTCTCCGATCGCTTCTCACCATAGCAATATCTTTAAAAAGATTGAAAGAGCTCGTCGCAGTTGCAATCACGAATGCACATCTCCTTGATTTAATTTAACAGAAGATTTGGGACGAAAAATGCTAGATAACGTACTGCGTTGCTGCGCTCACCTAGAAAGCAATCGATATACATGAACAGAGACATGTATGTCAGTCTGAAAGAGTAGTATGTTTGAGCGAATCTTTACTTGACGAGACTGAGAACGCGCACTGTCCAGGCTGTAGTGGATTTTCGTGGCCTGTTCAATCGGAAGAGTGCGGCCATAATAGTGAAAACATCGTGATTTGTGGGAACAAGTTGGAGGGTGTAGAATGGGGAGGCCAATGATTTTTTTCTTGTATTCGCTGTAGACTCACCATCGGATCTTGGCAGTCCCCGAGACAAAGCCTGTGTTCAGGGGGATTCAGTGGGATTTATGGAGAAATTGGATTTGACCACAAAGTAGAATGGATGATCTTTGGCTCGAAAACAACATCGGATGACTCTCCACCTTAGAGCTAGCCCAAGCAATTTTACAAACGCCATCAATTCTGAAGATAAAGTGGTCGAAGCCTCCATCTGTGTTTCCTCCCATGAAATGTCCATATGTGTTTCCTCCCTTCCTTACTACTCTATTTAGTAAAAACTCAGCTCACACTACCAACTCATTTTTCGGTGGATCAGTATGCTATGGACTATGAATGCCATGTATTACGCCACTATTGCTCAGTGGTGAAAGTCGCAGAACCATTTAATCAATGTTTCTGCGTTTTGAACAATCCCTAACTAATTACAACACTGGCTTCCACTGGCTCTCTCAATTGACAGGAAATTGAATTTTCATCAGTTTATTATGATATGAGAAAGGATTTTTAAGCAAGGGATGGATCTAGGACTGAACGAAAAAGGGGTATATTATTCATGACTGTTTCCTGAAGATTAAAGGGAACTTACTTACATTAATGCAGCATATGAAATATGTAACTTTGCCCCAATAACCAAATTAAGTAGTTCTTCAATATGTTCAAAAAGTTGAAGTCTCTGGTAGCAAATGTCCCACATTGTAAGCCCAACCCTTGCATCTGTTCTGGCTTTCGCTACTTTAGCTTTTCCTCGATGATAGGCAGGTACGAACCCATCATTCCTACCCCCCCCCACTTTCGATTAGCTCCTAGTTGACGAAGAGCTTAGCGGCAGAAACAACAGGGCGTTTTTTCTGTTGCTTGTCACGAGAACTCTTGATTGATGAAAATTTTCATGACCTTAGGTCATTAGGTGGCCTTCCAGTTCAGGTCAAAAGCCTGATTTCATCCTGATTTCCTCAAAGTGATCAGAGGACATTTCCACTTAACATCTAACAAGGTCATAAGATTTGGAAGGTCGCAAGAGGCCACCAACGGTCTCAGAAGGTCAACTTAGGCTATTGCATTGCTGACATTGAAGCTGCGTCGGAGGGAACCCAGGACAAATCTGAAATGGCCGTAATAGGCCGGACATGCTCCCGGAAATTAGGTCGTAGCTCGGTGACCTGGCATGATTCGGCCCTATTCATTTCAAAGATGCGCAATGCACTCCGTAAGCCGAATAAAAACGGAATCAGCCATATAATCTTGGTGGTTTGTGTATCGTTAAACCGCAAAAGCGACATGAGCTGCATCATGAGCTGCATCATATTTTTCCCGCCACATCTCAAACGTTGTAGGGGGTCTCGACAACTCCTCCCTGTAAGAATAAGGCTTAAAATGAAGTAAGAAAAAAAAATTGAAAAAAGCCGCAAATATATTGTAGAATTTTAATCCTGAAACCTTAATAACAATTTTTGGGGCTTATCGACGCACCAACTGCCACGGCCATGTAGCGTCGCCAAATCCTTTCCCTGTTGGTAGGGTTTCTCGGGAGCCAGCTTGCTCCTTGTTCAAGGAAGCCGCCGGGCTCTGAACCCGGGTCGGCTGCGTGGCAGCCAGCTACGCGGACCACTCCGCTACCGCGCCCCCATGCCGAAAGGTTATTTTCTGGTCTGAATTTACCGAAGTTCAAAACAATCAATGCTAATACTTCACCCTTTAACATACCCACACCCACACGATGCAGCCCTGTAGTTCAGCTGGTAGAGCGTTGGGCTCTGGCCCGCTGCTCAGGACATGCAGTGGCAGGGCATGTCCAGGCTTGGGATCGGTTCCCCTGAGACGCTCCGGCGCTCCATGCTTACCCGACGTAGGTCGGCTGGCAACTGACTGGTGAGAGGGTGACCTGAGCAGGGCGGCTGACCTGGTGAGACGTTAGATTTTGACTTCTAAATTGACCCTTCATTGTGGGAGTTGCTCGTTCGGTTGGTGGGGTCAGCGTCTCCGGGACAAGTCCCTTGATGACTGTAGTGAGACTCCGGCTGCAAAAACCAAACTTGCAACAACTTGGACACAGTTTATAATAAAAATTAGCCCCGGTGGCTTGTGCAATCTACGAAGCAAATGCTGGAAGTAAAATAAGTTTGTCGTAATTTTTGAAGGTCATACATTTTAGAACTTAACTCCTAATGAACTGTCACAGAAATGTGCACTATAATCGAATCTGCAGCTGAGCTGATGATCTGGCGTGGTCTTCATGGTCAATTTTTGCATATTGCCAAAAATAATGTCCTTTAGGCATGCTGGTAAATGAAGGCTTGTTGATGTATCATGCTCTCAGATCCTGATGTCTATTTCAGTCAAACATCGATCGATGGCGTGTGCACGGCGCAATACACAACAGGTCAGATAGTGCCGCTTGGCTGCCTCTGATAGAAAAGGTCTAAAACAGTCACCTGAACGTTAAATTCAATACCAATACACATGTTGGAACAACAAATCTGACTTAAAAAATGCAGATAATATGGGGTTACATTGTTTAGGATTTGTCCAGAAACCAGAACTTCGGTATCTGGAGTAAATGTGTCATAAATGGAAATATTCACTACTGAGCATTGGTTCGTTTTTCGTCCAAACTAGAACAGGACTGGTCTACCTGACAATACATGTGTCAAAGGAGGAGGTCATCATACTTATGCTAAGATGGCTTATCTATGGATAGCCGGAGTTTTTTCTGGCATGTTCCCTCGCCTTGGCTCAGTTTTTAGCTCCACTTGGTCCAGTCCAATGCTAAAAATTGGACCGAATCAATATTGCATTGCAGTCATGGGTATGTACCTATATCTCTTGGGGGGGTATGTTTTGAGCCCCAACTAAAGTTTCGTACCATTCCACCACCCTAGACGGAGAAAAGCAGCACGTGCTCCTCTCTTTTGGTATATTATTTGGTTGTACTCCAGGAGTCTTCTCTATTGGTCCTCACTCTCTATAACTCATCCAGCGGTTAAGCTTAAATATTATCTACCTTTCTCTCCTCCTTTTCCCGGTGTCTTCTGAACTGCCCCACTCCTCTCCACTCCGCAGAAACCCATCGCGGCACTCCTTGACTTCAGCGAACTCGGCCGCCGGCTAGCCTGTGTTGAATCTGCCGCCGTCTCGCGGGTACCGAAGAGCAGCCTCGGATGATGAGCAAATGATCGAGCCTATAGAGAGCAAAGTATGGCTAGAAATGTTTGAAAAAGATAGACTCAAGCATCTCCTGGCTCATGGCTTAAAGCTCTATTATTTTCATGGACTAATTTCTGCTGAATTTCTCGCAACATAAGTGAACGCGCCTCCACCAATCAGCGGCCGCCATCCGTTGTCACTTGCCCGCGGGGCACAGAGGTTAGAGGTCACGCTGGGCGCCGCTGCCTCCGAGTCCTAGCCTCGTTGGGGAAGGGTCGCGACGCGAATTATAAAACCTACATGTGCGGTATTGAGAATGGTCGTAGTTGTGCCTGTTTGTGTGAGGGAGGGGAACAGGTGTAGGGGACATTCTCTGTATGTGGTTGGATGCGAGGGTTAGGTGTTTGTACAGTGTGCGTGCCGACATCACTGGAAAAAGACGAGTTCATTAAATTAGTTCGGTTTGTGAATGTGCTTGGCGGACAAGATTGCAGGTGCTGATATCGAGTCCGAAGTAGTTGTCGACATCAGGGTGCATGCTGAAGCCTTTCAGTGCTTTTTCAAGCTACACATTCATTAGCAATACAAAACACACGGAACATGTGAGATGCACACCAAGCTTACATTTCATGCGAATGCAAGGCTAGAAGTTTGACACGCGTCAACGATTATTTGAGGCGTAATAATCAGTTCTGAGCGTGTAAACAAGGAGGGTCCAAGGTAAATTACAGGGTGCACCAGACAATTAACTTGCTGGGTATGAGCATTTTAATGTCGTGAATATCAGCATATGCATTTAGCATGGGTAATTTCCCTGTCACATCTTTTCGATGCCAACACCACGTGGCGTCCAGGTAGCTAGAAGTCACCGTGCACGGCTGTCTAACCATGATTGTCTGATTTTCTATTTTTGACGTAAAAATTGGTTTGTTTTATAAAATATTGCACTATAAACCTTCTGGGCGACGTCGTGCTTCCGATGTAGTTATTGTTTATCATTATCATTTGTTTTCAATAGTGGTGCACCGTTATGAGATCAAGACGTTCAGCATTCAGCTTTTGAATTAAACCTAATTTATTCGAACCAAGACAGTGAGTAATGTCACAAGACATGTCAAGCATCGCTGTTGGTGGACTTTGGCGAAATTGCAGAAACATTTTTTTATATCTACATCTAACATCTGTGCTGATTTTTTAGGCCAAAATTTATCTTACGAACCAAGCATTGGTACGAGAATGGGCGGGGGGTTCATTTAGCCGGTCAGGTTGGAGGGAGCAAATCCATATCTTCGAAAGAATGCGGCAAGGAAACGAAAGGAAAACGTTTAGAGGCAAATGTGGTGGCCAGGAGGATTGATCTGGCGCAGTGAATTAATTTTTCACCTTCAAAGACGTGCCCTGCGAACGAAAAAATGATCGGAAAACATTTTACTGAAAGATACGTCCCCCCAATCGATCAATTGTGAAAAAAGTTTGGTGAGGGGAAGGGGGTGGAGGGAAGATCGTTTGAGCTCCTTTATCTATTTTGCTTAGAGGGCATGGATGAATTCCCCCTCCCTTACCACTGGAGCTGCCCCTGTGGATGGGAGAGGTCACTGATGGAAAATCGAGTAACTTTATATGAACTATTTTAAACGAATGGAGTTTTTGGTGGCTTTGTTTTTGAGCATCTTCAAAATGTTAAAGATTTCTTTGGGAAATCTTTATAGCACGGCACTTGGCGGTGGAAACGGTAGCTGAACGGTCTCGAATAGTGATGGTTCGTTGCCCAGACCTCAATGAGCGGTAATGTGCAGGGATATGAACTTATCTCCCTTTGGGGTGCCCGATCACTTCGAATGGAATATATAATTATTTATCATTTTCAGAATTGAAAACAAATTATATGATGGCTAAAGCAAAGGTAACATTATGTTATCTCCTTTTGTATGGTAGTTTTACCCATATTTGTTTTCAAGCTTGGGCACCCCAATATTTTTGGAAACCCACGCCTCTTGTCAAAATATCCTTTAAATATTCGTGCTTTTTAATTTTGAGGATTTTATATAGTGCTTTGCAGTTGAACAGGCTTATGGGAAAGCTAAAACACATTTTATATTATACTATCACCTTTTCATATCGTGATTATTGGCATTGTTTCAGATTTGGACACCGATCATAAATAAAACCTTCAGGCCCCTGATTGCAGTTTTGATATCGGGCATCGTTTTTTAGTTTCTCTTCCATGCAGCACAACCAGAAACCATATGCACCTACCCTTCACCTTTTAGCACTACCCCCTCCCATAAATTTAACTCAGTGGACATAACATAAAGCTTGAGTGGAAAGCCCAATACGGTCCGGTATAAGTAGGACCCCTGCTGGGGCTCAGAGCGGCCGTCAAGAAAAGGCAAGGGCACCGCCTGTCTGGAGTGGCCGCAGAGTGTCCACGGGTGACCAAGCAGAGAAGTGTGCAGTGACCAAGTGAGAAATGTGCAGTGACAAAGCTGAGAAGTGTAGTGACCAAGTGAGAAGTGTGCAGTGACAAAGCTGAGAAGTGTGCAGTGACAAAGCTGAGAAGTGTGCAGTGACAAAGCTGAGAAGTGTGCAGTGACCAAGTGAGAAGTGTGCAGTGACCAAGTGAGAAGTTAGCACATAATGACCCCGCCGGACACCGTAACGTGAAATATCCTTAGCTCTCCCAGCGCGAAGCAGCCGTCCACACCCGCCTGCTTGCCAAGTGGCGAGAGTGATCATTTCTTTTAGATCATTATGTGTTATAATGTTATCAAGTAAGCCACTGAGCTTGCAAAGCCATACCCTTTAGCATCGAAAGCCGGAAGAAATGAGCCAAGGCTGCGTACTTGGTACGGTGGAGCAGAACTCGATGCGTCTGGTTGGATGCAGTCGGAAGCAGTCTCGATTAAAGATGAAGCATGCCTCGATTAAAGATCACCGCCCAACAGTGACGGTCAATGCTCAGGTCTTAATCATAGTGTATTGTATTGTATTATTCATGATAGCATCCAACTATTTGGTTTTTCATGTCAATAGTGCTGACCTGGAGCCATGAAGCTCATCGGGGTATAATCATTGTGCACGCCATTCATAATTTTTCTCCTGGTTCTTGTCCTCTTTTGTGTTTCTTTTCCTTTTTGCGTTTCTTTGCTTTTCTTTTTGTCGTGCCCGGCTGGTATTGCGGAGTGGGTGAGCGACGCTCAGAGGCCGCTCCTCTCATATGGATGATATTTCACGGATGAGCGCCTCGGCCCAGCAGGGCCTGACCTTCACGCTAATGAAAAACTCTTATTTTCGAAATTGTTTGTTTCAAAAGTTGGTATTGTGTGCATTACTACATCAAGGACTATGATTATAACCAAATAGGTATTACAAAATAGATACATTTCATTCAACCGATCTCCTTGAATCCAAGGCGTTAAACTGAACAAAATCAGCAGTATCACATGTAGGTATGCACATTAAGGTACGCTCTTTTGAGCCTTTAATACAATACTATACAAAATGGGCATATACACAGCCCACATCAGGCGGTCATGTGATGAAGTGCAGTTGAGGCCATTGCATGGTCATCGGCTTCGAATGAAGTCGACTACATCTCAACCTGTTGTATTTCTTGTCCCTTCCCACTATAGACTTGAGCATGTGGTGCGATTTTGGCGTTACCGTACGGGCTTAGTAGCGCTCTCGCCGACCGTTTATAAGTTGAGACTTCGCCTCCCACCCCCCCCTCCATTCAACAGAAAGCAGGGACACAAAACTAGCCATGATTCTGAAGGAGGGCCTTACCCGAATATATAATAGTTGGTTTTGCGAATTTTCTGCTTTCAGTATGTGCCCGATTTTTTCTCCCTTAGGCATTGAGCTGGTTACTATTATATGTTTGCTAAGATAACTCTTCTAATGTGGTAGATATTCCAATTATGTGATATGAAGAACAATAGACTATATTTTACAGCCATAGCGACGTGTTTGGTTCTATCACAGCCATAATCGGTACAAATACCTCTCTGATTGAAACCTGTTCCACTCCCATTGAGGTCATTGAACGACGAAAAATGCCGAAGCCATGAGGCTTTACGACGCACCAACTGCTGGGGTCATATGGCGTCGCCAACGCTCATCCAGTTGGATGGGTATATTGGGGATCAGGAAGCCTTTATTCAGTATTCCCATCCGGAAATTTGACCCTGTGTCAGCGGCATGGATGCGCTGGCACTGTGGTACAGTATCTTCTGACGGAAAATGTCAGGAAATTAAAAATTAAATGGAGTTTTTATGCTAAAAATTCTGAGCAGTGCATGAAGTCTCACAGCTCTGAGCCATTCAAGTTTTGGGAACTCTTAAACTTATTTCACAGGACACGGAAAAATATTTTGTTCCATGGAAAAAGTCCTTATTCTTTGTGCTAACAATCACAGTTCAGCAGGCTACTAAGTTTGCCAAAAACCAAACAATATGCCAAAATAATCCTGTTTTTCCTACAAAAATATCTGGGAAGCTGCAATAAATCCCTGTGAGGACTAGCGCTAAAAATTCCTTCGGAATCTGCCTCGTCAGTATGCATAGCGCTTGGTGGGCTCTTCCGCCCTCCCTCAATCTTCACTCTGCAGGCTGGGGATCGCCGAGAACATGCACGTCTGCTGACTCGGGAAGTGCGGGCGATGGAGAGCATGCCGAACACCTGGGGAGCGCAGCAATACGTAACCATGCAGCAGATGTGACCACATTCGAGGTCACTGACCCATGCTGTTACAATATGATGTGCTCCAAATAATGAACACTTTAATCCCTTTACCACCGTCGTTGCCCTTTCACAACCAAAAATATGCTATGATACAACCGGATCAGTGGCGGATACAGTCAGGGTGACTGGGGGACCGAGGGTTCGGGCTATCAGTGACGGATACAGTCAGGGTGACTGGGGGACCGAGGGTTCGGGCTATCAGTGGCGGATACAGTCAGGGTGACTGGGGGACCGAGGGTTCGGGCTATCAGTGGCGGATACAGTCAGGGTGACTGGGGGACCGAGGGTTCGGGCTATCAGTGGCGGATACAGTCAGGGTGACAGGGGACCGAGGGTTCGGGCTATCAGTGGCGGATACAGTCAGGGTGACTGGGGACCGAGGGTTCGGGCTATCAGTGGCGGATACAGTCAGGGTGACTGGGGGGACCGAGGGTTCGGGCTATCAGTGGCGGATACAGTCAGGGTGACAGGGGGTTTGGACCGAGGGTTCGGGTTATCAGTCGCGGATACAGTCAGGGTGACTGGGGGGTTTGGACCAAGGGTTCGGGCTGGCCACCGGAATTTTTCCGGGGCCTGCAAATGTGGATGGCGGACTGCCAATGTGGATGGCGGACTGCCAATGTGGATGGCTGACTGCCGATGTGGATGGCGGACTGCCGATGTGGATGGCGGACTGCCGATGTGGATGGCGGACTGCCAATGTGGATGGCGGACTGCCAATGTGGATGGCGGACTGCCGATGTGGATGGCGGACTGCCGATGTGGATAACATGCTGCCGATTTGTATGATGAGCTGCCGATGGGGATGACAGGTTACTGATGTGGATGACATGCTTCTGATGTGGATAACAGGCTGCCGATGTGGATGACAGGCTGCCGATGTGGATGATAGGCTTCTGATGTGGATGGCAGGTTACTGATGTGGTTGACAGGCTGCCAATGTGGATGGTAGGCTGTCGATGGAGATGACAGACTGACGATGTGGATGATGGGCCGTCAATGTGGATGACAGACTGTCGATGTGGATGGCTGCAATGGGATTGGTGAATTTTATTATTAACCCCACTTATGTTTCTGATTGCGTTGCCTGTCTGCTTTTAAGGCGGTTATCTGTGTTAGTTTTTACCATCATGTTTTCTACGAAAAACGGTCTATATTTTTAGACTTAAGTGATGTTGTGGGCCCATATGTGAGCTTAGTATAGCCCAGACGTCAGCGTGGCCATTGAGCACCACAAGCTGATGACGACCTATCTTGGCATCTGTCCTATCTATAAAAGTGTAGCTGTACAGTTTCCAGTTTCCCACAGCCCGCTAATCTGCTACCAGTAGGGTTGCCCTATTCACTCTTGGGGTGTTTGTTCATGGTAAGGATGTCAACCATTTATCATTAGCTGACGAGTAGAGGTGGGACTTGCTAGGCCCGCGGGCCCAGGGCAAAAGCCCAGCCCAGGCCCACAGCCTTGGGCCGGGCCTGAAGGCCTGATTTAAGCCAATGCCGGGCTAATAACGGGCTTCATTCAGGCTCATTCCGGGCTTCAACTGAACTGGGACTTCAAAGTCAATTTTATGTAGGTTAAATAAGTCTTTTTCAGTACAGACCTAGTTTTTTACACTGGAATATAATCTTATTTATGCGCCAGCAGCTTTTGCAAATGCATTTAAAATTAATTTTGAGACATGGACTTTAAGACATAGATCAGAAATGTAAAAGCATGAAGCTCTGGCCTTCTATCTGTTACTCATGCCAGGGTCAAAAGCAAGTTACTTAAGCCTCTATGAATATTCATAATCAAATATTGAATAATGTTACACTTGCACACATCCATGCTGTATGGTCATATTATGAATCTCCTGATGATAATATGGGCAAACAAAATACAAATTGTGATAGCCTATTTGTTACTTCCATATTGTCAGTATACCCATTCAAAGGAAGCCACTTAATCAATGTGCTGCTAACATTATATTGATAATAAAACCTAGCTCTAGCTTGAACCTTCTTTCCAGAAGCTTTCTGCTTCAGGTAAAAAAACTAATCTATGGAGCCATTCCCATGTCCTCTACGAAAAATGGTCGCGTAAATATGTCAGGTACAAACTATCTGGTGGAAGCCCATAAGTATCGATTTGGCCTGTTAACTCTAGATGCAAGAACAAATTTTGGTAAGTTTAACCCTTCCACAGCTTCATCTTGGTCTTTCATTGCCAAAAAAATGCAGAATCCACTCAGAAAAGGCAAGTATAAACAAGGGAACAGGCACAAAGAAAACATGTTTGATCAAAGTACTTCAAAACATATATTAGTCAGTTGTGGGGAGATACTGGGGAGAGCGGTCAGCCTTAGAAGGAGCCCTTGAAATTGCGCCAAAACATGGATATACTTGACATTATTTGTTGAATTTTCCTTGTGCAGATACTTCCCTGGCATCTATGAAATAAAACTTTTTCTATTTTAAACTTTGAACATAATAGCACTTTCCTCCCACCACACAAAAAAATGAACAGAAGCATAGAAACACAGAACACAAAACAGAATACGCAAATTACAGACTTTAGATACGCCAAATCCCGCGGCCTTGAGCAGCTTGTAAAGCTTTGCAAGTGCAAAGCCAGAAAAGTGTCATATATGAAACAAGTGCGCAGAAAGGGGGCTTTTCTCAGGAACAAAACAAATGCACCACACACTTTGTGCCTATTTTTTAGATCTGTGAAGTTTTTCAAATAAATTTTCAACAGTTTTGAAATAGTTTTACTGAAATAAACTAACTTTTCTGCTAAATGTTTGTGAAAAATATTTCCACTAATGAGTGCTCTAATGTAGACAAGCATGGTACTTCAGATACATTATAAGCGCAAGCCCATAAAGTACAACAAAACAAACAGAAATAGTGTTCAAGGCCGCATGGTGGTGTGGATGGACTGGAGTCGTTTTTTGCGTCAATTTTACTTTTTGGTGGAGATTAGTGCAACCTTTTTCTTCCCTGTTTGATGCGAACCTGTGGAGAACTAGTGGTTCTGTATGGCTGGTGGTTTGATAATTCTATATGACTGGTGGACCTTGTTGGCTTACCTACTTTGCCGACCAGACTGACCCAAGCAGAACAATCTTTTGACTATCTACCAAGCTGTCTAGTGACTAAACAAAAAGAAAATGCTCAAAACAGGTATCAACTGAGGGATAATGTAAAGGTTTTTTCGTTCAATCACAGCCATTCTGCCATGATATCCTGAAAAGTTTTAGCTGAAAACTTGTCACTGCTCTCTCTGCTATTCATCAACATTATTGGAATTCAATTATGAGGCTCATGCCAGCACATCATGATTTATAAAAATGCAATGATGGAGGAAATGTCTGATATGAGTGGGCTTATTTCATCCCGATTCTTATAGCTGCCATGTGCATTCCTCTATATAGAATGCCCTGTGTTTTTATAAGGTGATGCTGGTCATTACCTGAAGTCAGCCTGCATCATAAGCAAGTTATGTTTCATACTGTGTGTTTTTTTCAGTATCATTTTCTGCTGAATTGTTAAGATAGCTGAGGCTACTGATGCTGCTTGCACCTTTTTCAATATGGTTTTGTGTACAACCAAAACTTTTTCCAGGATAAATTGGCTCGAAACATGCATTTGAAACAGCTTTAAAGTAAATACATGTTGTATATAGCCTGTTATGGTTTTTCCATGATACCGGGCCTTCCCGGGCTTGATAAGCCATTTCTTCCATAATCCAGGCTTGTGACGGGCTTCTAAAATCAGCAGCAGACCGGGCCCGGGCCCGGGCCTGCAAAATTTCCCGAAACTCCCACCTCTACTGACAAGTAAAGTTGAGCTAAGCCACTCTGGTGAAAACTAATCCGTGATCATCCCGAACCATAAGCCTAATTGAATATAATTAACTTGAGACAATGAGTCTTTGAAACAGTTACCTTGAATCTCTTTAAAGGAAATTATTCGATGAAATAATAATATAAACCGATTTAAAGATTTGTTTGCTTTCTGTATTTACTTGCTACCTTATTGTCTTAAAAGTATCATTACACACAGAAGAAAACGTCGCCAGTGTCAGATAAAACCCAAATAAAAGATCGACTTGGATTGTGTGATATTGTTTTTACAGTTGTATTCATTCTCGCTTTATGCCGGAGATCTCGCCACCACCACCGTGCTGGGACAGTTGGTTAAAGGCTCTTCGTTGTATGTGGGATATCCTTGGGTTAAAGCTGACCTCTAGCAGCTTTTTCCTCGACCGCTTTGTACCCAGTTGATGGCGATAAACTGGGTAGTATTTGTCTTAACACAGGAGCTTCGTTACCAACCAGTGCCCTTGATATTGTGAGCACTGGCTTGATCAGGCTATAATAGACCCACCGGTCCAGTGGCGCGCCCCCAGGGCACGGCCTCGCCTCGTGTCACCGGAGCAGTCCTCTGTTCCGTCGGTCCGATAGAACAGTCTAACATCGCCGTATCATACGGTGGGGCATGTAAAAGGGAGCGATTACAGGCACGACTGTCCCGCAAGGGTGAGTCGTGATGCGTATGAGATGAGAAGAGTAAGAGACGAGATGATGAGCTAAATGAGAACATCTGCCATGTACATATATAGTGTAACTTTCTGTGTGCTGTAAAACGTAAAAATGTTCTCCGGCTGGGGGCGCAAAAATATGGAAAAAGAAATTTCATCACTAGACATGATGTATTACTTATTCATAATCAAAGAGCTGTCAAGGTTATATCACCATACAAAGTTGTTTTGTCGTTTTACATGAAGCGTTGAGCGCAATACTCATCAAGGTAGAAGGAAATTCTCAATAAGCATAATTGCGTTCGATCCCATCACTTGGATCCGCTTAAGCGTTTAGTTAGAGCTGTTTAAGCCTTGGCCCTTCAAGGCCAGCACTGGAAAGCAGACGCTCACGCATGGCTGTACAAGTACATACATGCATGCGTATCGAATTAAGCTCAGCTATAGGTCCTTCTCGTTGTTCTGCAAATGTTAGTACAACGCTGTAATTGGATTTGACCTGTTTACCATTTCCAGGGGAAATGGCTACAGAAGCCTTGACCACCAATGCGCCAGAGATCCGGAATGGCCTGCTTGTTGCGGTACAGTATTAAGGCTTCCCTTCTTGCGTTAATTGCCACAGGTGCTTGTGCAGTCATGAAATACTCCACCGGGAATGGCTGCTACCCGTGGGGAATCTCGAAGGAAAGGCAAAGTAAATACAAAGCAAAACGCTAGAGTTCATCACGCTTGAATTGACTGCAAGGCTCACGTCCATGGCATTGTAGCGAAATTATATAATTAAACGTGGCTAGATTTGCCAGGGCTTAATCCATACCACCAACGGCAATTGCCCATTCCTACAACAGCTTTGCAACGACTGAAGTCGATTACCAAAGCTCTCCTAGTATGCACATGAATCCACTGGCGGACGCAGAGCAGGGCCAAGGGGCCATGCCCCCAAAATAGTGAGATTTTGGTGAATTTTCTTAAAAACACCATGTTTTTGCTATTTCTCCCGAGTTAGCCCTCCACAGCGCTCCTACGTCCGCCCCTGCATGTATCAGATTGCCCGCCCTATTATTAGTCTGCGCTTTGGCATTAAATGGTATCTCAGTAGAGTCTACCACATATTACGGCACATTCTAGAGCTTCGGAAAATTATACGACTTCGCTTGTTCTAGGTCCTGCTGCGTACCGAGTGCTGCTACCATTTGGATTGATTGAAGGGCATTCGTTGGCTTCTGGAGAGTTGCGATAAGGTCAGGTCTTATTTCTTTATTTGTGTCTGCTCAAATCCATAATTAGGAAGTCTGATTGAACGCAAGCGCCAATCAACCACGCCAGCTAGCGCCGAACTGGATACCGCCATCAGCTTCCAAAGGTAGAGTGGTAGAACTTAGTTACCACCCTATAGCCCTCACTGGGGGATGGCTTCAATGACCCTTTTCTTCTTTGTTATGTTTCTTTCATATACCAGCTTATTAGTTTGGTCAGGGTATAACAATTCAGTCCAAAATTAAGCTAGCCACTAAAAACATCTATTATTTGCAGTCTTTCAAATGAACACATGGTGATACAATATCAGCATTAGGTATCTGATCTGGTAACGATTTAATCACTAAAAAAGTGAGTTTCAATGTTAAACATGCGTATAAAAACGTCCGTTTCAAATAAAAAACTTTGTCTTTTCCATGCTTAAATTGAGTGGCATTATAAATTTGCATTACTTTGGAACTATTTAAGGACAGTACTCGACCGTCCGAAGTCCTGCCGAGTGAAAATGTTCTCTTATCTAATAGTTTCTTTCTGACACTTGTTTGTCGTCGTTGAAATCACCTGTTCAGAGAATCAATACCGTAACTGGAAACGTTCTATGGGTGAAATACACGGACCCAAGTATGTCACAAACGATCCCCGCTTTGTTTCGTAGTAAAACCATTTCCAGCACTTTTACTCGACAACGTTACAACCGCAGCTAACTCAGAATGTTCGACAAAGCAAACCTGTAATTGAGCAGAGCGCCGTCTCATTAAGAGCCATTCCTCCTTACTCAGCTGGAATCACTGAATCGCGCCCGCCGGTGCGGTTGAGTGTTGATTGGTCTCCGCCTTTGAGTTCAGCCTCTCCATTAGTGCTGACGGGAGCAGTAAGCGAATCGGCGACGAATCATGCTGAAAGGTACTGCCGCTCAAAATCTGCATTGATCAGCAGGCCCCGAGGTTTGATGAAGACAAAGAGAGACAGTCGCACGTGATCGTCCGTAATCGGAGCTGAGTGACGGGAGAATCATCTGGTAACAAGGCTTTGGAGAAACAGGTATTAGCCACAGAGCTCTCTCTCTCTCTCTCTCTCTCTCTCTCTCTCTCTCTCTCTCTCTATATATATATATATATATATATATACATATAAATACATACAATATATATATATATATATATATATATATATATATATATATATACATATATAGGATCTCTGTTGGCATTGATAACTCGCTTCTACAGTTTTTTAACCGTGAGCTGAATCCCTCGTACTCTGGGTTCCGGATAAACAGCAAGGAAAAAGCTCAAATGTTTAATAAGACAGTTTTAGCTGTTAGTGCTTACTGGGGTAAGCACTCATCTATTCCACCCAGGCACTCGCAACAAACAAGTCACGAATCGCGTGGTCACGCAAAGGACAATTCCACTCGTAGAAGCCCTGTACATTGAATAGTTTTGAAAGCCGCACGTTAGCGCAGTTTGGAATAATTTTCTAATTGTTGTATCTTTCCACTGCGATGTATTTGGCTACGCAATTTAGTTCAGCTCCTTTTTACAATACTCGACTAAAGCAAGGACGAGGATATCTAACAGTTAAGGAGAATCTCATGCAAACCACCCCCCTTGGAATAGATCAGTGACCCGAATCCCGAGAGTTTTCAAAGACGCAGACTCGTTATCAAAGCACACCACACTCTGACGCTTTAGAGTGCCCTCACGCGGCGCGCAAAACAAACGCCTCGTTTCCGCTTCACGGAACCTCTTGTCTGACGAGCTCTGCTTCCGTCCGGCATTCGATGGAGCGCCGTCTGCCCTGTAGCGGTCGATAAGTCAACCTGGGGTGACCCCTCCTTCAGTGAAGAGGGAGGGAGGGGGGCTGCAGACTGATAGACAGACGTTGGCAGACTACATCGCAATCATCGGCTACGGAAGCGGAAGACGCCGGCTATAAAGAGGTTAAACAACCGGCGACCGTACATCATCGATCAAACACAGCTCTGGACAGCGATACCACTCTTTGCCGACATCCTCTGTACACCCGCCTGCCCCGCTCTTCGTGTCTGTGCAGATAATGGTGTTGCTCTTTTTACGGCCTTGCCGTGACAGTGGCGGTAATTTGTCGTGCCATAGGCGACTGCAACGGTAGGCCTTAATGTTTCGTTTTGCCAAGCCATATGTCCAGGGTCGTGCCGACATTTTTTGGGTCGGTGGGGAGGGGGGAGTGGGGCGGAGGTCAGAAAAAGTCTGAACGTGCCAACATAGCTGGGAAAGATCTTCATTTGCCGGGGAGTCTGTACATTTTCTTTCTTCCTCTACTGCGGTATTTCTGGTCTTCTGACATGTGAACATTATGTCTTAGGCACTTTTGAGATGTTGATTTTCCGACTTTGTGGACTATTCCTGGGCAGCCAGGAAGCGGAAGAAGGCTGGTGGCGCACCCTGATGGAGTCTGGAAGCCGTGCGGGAGAAGAGTACAGTACCAGCTGGAGGACTCTGCAGAGGGAGGGAGAACAGATGAGCACCTACCTTGGCAGGAGATTACCGGCGTCTCGCCACCGGCCCTGCCACTGTGGAGGACATCGGTCGGGGCAAGCTCCAGGCAGTTGGTGACGGAGCAACGGAGGAGCTAAGGGAAGCGGTTGTGTCGAGGCCCTGGAGTGCGTAGACCAGTCAGCAAGGCCGGTGCTTGCCTACCCTCAGCTGGACAGCTATCTACCGCCTGGAAGCTCGCCCTGCCTGGCCCCACCACCGGCCTCACCACCCCTGTCTTCGGGGAAGTGATGGCCCAGCACCTCTGCTCCCGAGCCCCGCCTGCTCTTATCCTCGGTCAGGCGGTTGGTACCAGGGGTGCTGTGGTTGGCTTGTTTGGCGACGAGGTGATGACCGCCCAGCTTCCTCGTGATACCTGGCGAACTCGACACGACTCCTTGAAAGTTATCATGGTTAATATCGCAAACGAAGCGAGGATCCCGATAGACTGCGAGGTCTTCGGGTCTTCGAGACTTGATACCGACGGAGCTGCTGGAGGAGGGAGGGGAGTTGGAGCGTGGTCGCCAGCGCCTCGGCCTTGTCCGATTTCAACTCCGTCTCCCTACTGCTGATGGGCCGCGTGACTGCCTGGGCGAACTTAGTTCTTTCCGCCGGAGCCCGCGTTACCCTGTCGGCAGGAGGGAGAGCGGGTGGACGGGAGGGCCGGGAACTGCCGGGCTCCTGGGCGCCCCCTGGAGCGACTGGACCGCCAATTCAACGGTACCCAGCCAGGGGAGACAGGGAGGCTTGTGCAACGACTGCAGAGTTTTGGAAACCTGCGGTGCTGCGTTGCAGGCAACTGGGGCGAGGGAAGCACCGACCTCCGCCTTCATCCAGGCTGTGCCGAGGCCAGGTGCAACACCTCGCTCGCTCCTCAGGCCGCCTGGAAATGGGAGTCTGCTCGGCACTACCGTTGGACAGTACCGGCGCCTGATATCCACCACCATTGTCAGGGCTCAGGCTATGTGCCTCCTGGCCGGGTAGGCCTATCTCCTCCTCTGCGAGGGACGCCGCAGGTCGCCGACAGATGGCTATGTGGCTGGGCGACAGATGCGAAGCGAAGAAGGCCCGTGGATGGCCTCCTACATGGTCCAGGGTGGGCAAGACGGGGCAACTGTCACTCAGTGCGGTGACTTGATGGGCTAGGATGCTATACTGGAATTTCTCACCAATTTAGACACCTCGGTGCTTCCGCCGATCGGAAGTCACGCCAAATTCCTGGACAGATCGTGCAGGAGCAGACTTACGCTGCCGTGTTATTCTACGCATTTTACGATAAACGTTTGAATAATAATAAAAAACTATTTGATCATTGGATATTTAGATAGTTATTCATCGGGACGTTCTGGCTTTAGCTCTTTGCTCGTGAGGTCGAACTAAAATGTGGACTATTTGAGTAGTTACCTATTTGAACATCGCGTGAATTCAAATATCTGTAGTCCTTCTGCTTCATTATTTTCACTAGCGCTAGCACTAGAAAAACTTTTTTCAGCCATTCTAAACGAATCAGGAGCCGGGGCAACTATCGAGGATGGTCGAGCCGGGGAACCCGGGGACTATGTTTGAGTGAATCCGTTTGGATTCGGTGGAGGCTGGTGGCATCCGTTGGACCCGAGCTGACAGGCTGGCGCACGCATTGCGAACTGTTGTAGAGCACAATGCAAAAATAGTGCACCGGAATCGTCTACATAGTTGTTGAGGTTGTGGACTCTATTGCTTTGGTTGTGGATTTGAACCTCGCGGTGAAGAGGATGTATATTACAGGAGCAAGGTAGTAATAGAGAAGGGAAACTGGGACTGGTTGGGGGCGCCTACTTGATGCGCCCACGCACGGCACTCGGGTTTCATATAATTCCAGTTATTTTTCAAGAACCTTTAAAAAGTGGGGCCTGAAGTGGACTCTTTCAAATGGGTATTGACTGACCAATGCTCAAAACGGGTAACAGAGGTAGCATAATAAAATGATTTATTAGACATTTTGTAACATCCTAAGGTAAGCATGCATAACTTCAGGCTCCTACCTACCTTCCTGGAAGTAAGATTCAAGTTTGCTTTGATAGCTAAAATGTTTCAATGGACACAGTTGTAACTTTTACAATCAGCATCTCATGCTGTGTGGAGGAAGTGCCTGTACAGTTAAATTTTCCTTGGTCTCTCACTCACCATTTATCATCAAGCTGAAACTGGCAAACTTTTAAACCATCCAGTTTATTTCTATGATTTGGAAAAATAAACTTAACTTTGCAATTGAAAAATATGTTTGAAAGAAATCAATGATTCTTTCTTCCTCTTGTCGGGACGATACATTTTATATGCCTATAATTTTTAAAATTATTAGGGGATTTGATTTTTTTGGCGTTAGAATGTGTTTTAGACTACCTTTGACATTCTTGGATCAACACAAAATCTTGAAAAAATTATGGTGTAATTTGTTTTTAATTTTTAAATTTCCTATCAAATTTATATTTTATGCACATATGTTCAATGATAATGTCAGAAATCACGTCAATAAAAAATTTTGAAAGCAATTGAGCATAAATTATGGGAGATATTGGGTTATAGGTACATACATAAAGGCATTTACGAGTGCGTCCAAACATTTAACTTTTCTATAACCTATAACTTTTGAAATTGCCAACAGATTTCAAATTTCGGTTTTTTTAGAATTAGGGTTCCAGGCTACTTAGGAATAAGTATATAGAACAAAATATTACTTCAACCGCCAATAATGTAAAAGTATTATACAGCTTTGGATTATTTTACACTTTGAAAATATTTGTCATGGCCTGAAGACCATCTAAACTAATTTTGAACAATATCCCTAATAAATACTATACTTTTATTACCTGACTGTGACAACTAAAGGCCATGTGCTCAGGCTTCTGCTCCACAAGTCAAAATTGCCTCTGGGGAACATTTCTCTCATCTCGGGCATCAACTGGTCTGTGTTGGGGAACCAAATTACTTTTTCTGACCTCTGGGATGGGGAATGAAGATATCTGGAGGAGGTTGTTAAGACAGGGCACCTGCAAGCAAGTTGATAATTTTTTTGAAACTCTATATTGATAAGCCTAAGAAAAGGGTCAAGTAATCGGTCGATTTCCGAGATTTGGGGCAGACATCTCCCGGATTCGGTCGCTAGGGGTTGCGTAACCACACCACCCGCTCCCCCCACTCGAATTGTCTGTTTATGAATGACTCGTTTTTCACAAGACTCGCATGAACAGACGTGTCCAAGGACTAGCGATGAATATAGCTCAAATTAGCCAGCTGAGGGAATAGAAAGTACCGTAAAAAGTGCTTTAGAAGACGAGATCCCCAGTCATCAGCAGATAATTGAGCAGAACCTCCAAGGCTATTGATAAGTTTTGCCTGTCTTCTGTTCCTGATCCTTTTTCTGTTCTGATCCTATTCTGTCCAAATCTCGCAAATGGTATATCCTGTCCACCGCAATGGACACATGTAAAAGCAGGCTTTTAGAAATTTTATTGAAGCCTACATGTCTATTTTCAGAAACTGAGACAATAGATAAGCTGATGACCTCTCTAAGTTGAAAATGAGTTCATGCTAGTACACAAACCAGAGCCGGAAAAGGGGGAGGGGGCACTGATGGACGATGGGGTAGAGGTCAAGTGCCTAGACTTGCCCGCCTGGCTCCGCTTATGAATCAAGAAGACACCCTTCACTAAGTTTAGTGATTTGAGTGAAACTAGTCTACGGAGCTGCTCAGTGTATGTTTAGGAGTGAAACTATGTTAATGATTGTTATCCTGCCTGTAGTTTATTTCTATATTAGAATAATACGAGTATATCAAGAAGAAACAATGCGCGGGGCGCAAATTCAATTATCGTCAGGTCAGATCAACGACAAGCTAAGTCAACGACAGATCAGGTGATCTGAGTTATTTAGAGGTAGAAGCGCATTGTTTTTTTGCGTATGTTTTAAATAAGACAATAAACTACTGGCATGCTATAAATTATGCACATCTTTGTATTAATGAATATGTCATCCATGTTATGATCACTCCATATGATTACCAGCTTCAGTAGTAATCACAATCAATCTCTGCTGTCTGCCCCAGGTCTTCAGGATATTCTAGTGCAGCCATGCGAGCGCGGAGTTGGATACTGGGACGATGATCTGTGTATGTAGTCTGTCCCAGGTCTGCGTGGTCCGTCTGTCCCAGTTCCGCGGGGTATTCTGGTGTAGTGTATGCCGTCTGTCCCAGGTTTGCGGGGTGTTCTGGTGTAGTGTATGTCGTCTGTCCCAGGTTTGCGGGGTAATCTGGTGCAGTGTATGCTGTTTATCCCAAGTCCATGGGGGATTCTGATGCAGTGTATGCTGTCTGTCCCAGGTCTGCGAGGTATTCTGTCGCAGTATTTTTTTGTTTTTTCAGTATTTTCCGTCTGTTCCAGATCCGTGGGGTATTCTGGCGCAGTATTTTCCGTCTGTCCCATATCTGGTGCAGTGTAAGTGCCGTCTGTCCCAGGTTCGCGGGGTATTCTGGCGCAGTATTTTCCGTCTGTCCCATATCTGGTGCAGTGTAAGTGCCGTCTGTCCCAGGTTCGCGGGGTATTCTGGTGCAGTATTTTCCGTCTGTCCCATATCTGGTGCAGTGTAAGTGCCGTCTGTCCCAGGTTCGCGGGGTATTCTGATGCAGTGTATGCCGTCTGTCCCAGGTCCGCGGGGTATTCTGGTGCAGTCGTACGATCCTCGGGATGAGGTACTGAGTGCTGAGGAGATCGGCATCATCGTCATCGTCCTGGGCGTCTGGATGCTGGCCATCATGCTCTTCTTCAATAGGTAAGGCTAGTTTCGTGTTTGGAAATGTTGCAGAGACGCAAAAGCAGGAGCAGGGCCAGGACTAGGATAGGCTACAATGCAAAATGATATTACATTTCCACTTAAATACTCATGTTAGATATTAGAATTCATTGCCCAAAATGTACGTTTCTATCACTCGATGCATAAAGCTGAGGATATCGAAATTTTGCGGTCATGCAAAATATATTAACCATTTGTTGTCGGCGGAGTATATGACCCCAGTAAACGGTGCGCACTGAAACTCCAGGAATGGAGTCGCCGTCTTTGCTCCCAGAGACAGCTGCTAATTTGCTTCCTCCTTGGTACGGCCCGTTCTGCGCCTAATGAGGTTTTGTACCGATAGCTTCTCTTGGAGCTCCATTTCTGTGAACAAATTTACCATGTCATCTTTCGTCCTCCCGCCATCGGAATTCAAGATACCTCAAGAAGCAATTTCACAAGACCTCATAGCCAAGGGCGTCGCGACGGATTTTCGAGCGGAAGAAGGGGGAGAGTTGACCCAGTGATAGAAACCTATGTCCATCTGTCTCTATGTTTGGTTGGCTATATAGTGAAGCGAAACATTTTCGGCGTATTAAGCACTAGCGCAGTCTCGTGAAAATAGTAAAACTGAACATTTCGTTCCAAAATCATACATTTTCAACGATGAGAGCAGGGGTGGCGTGCCCACTTTTCCGGAGTGGGAGTTCCGCCTCAGGGTCCGCGGTGGCGATGCTCCTGACCCTGGTCAGCTTCAGTTTGAGGTATTCATATCGGAGGGGAACGGGAGATGACTTCCATTCCATTGGATGATTGGACAGACTGCTATGGCCGGCACATGTTCCATACAAACCATCCTTCGAGGTTATTTGCTTTCCCCATTCAGACTGACTTGTTTTGATATGTTGTGGAAGGGCTGTTACACGATTTTCTCGATATTTTGCGATGTCTGAAAAAGGGGTAAGATTGATAAGCTAATGCCTTGTCAAGCTTCCTCATGGGATGGATTATTCAATCGAGTGCACATATAAAAATGATAAAAATGGACTTCTGAAGACACGATAACGCCTGTAAGCTAATGTTGGATGATGATGTCTTTTTGGATCCATGTTCGGTGATCAAAACAAGTTGAGCAGTGGCACGTTTGAGTGCACGCACCCATTTGTGAAATTTTGCATATAAATTGTATCCAAGTTCAATGGCGGCGGAACTGGGGAGGGGGGGCACCGGGGCGCGGTGCCCCTTAAATCAGAAATATTGACACTAACCCCATGGCGTTGCCTGGAAATAAATGGGTTGGAAAGCCCATGGTGCCCCCCTAGATTCGAACGTTCCGCCGCCAGTGTCCAAGTTGTTGCAAGTTCAGTTTTTTTGGAGCGGAACCCTTACTGAAGTCATCAATGAACTTTTCACGGAGACCTCGATACCTCCGTTCTCCATCCCCTCTCCTTAACGTCCTGCAAAGCATCAATTGGCAGCCGACTTACATTGAGTAAATATTGACGGCTGGGGTGTCTCACGGGAGTTGATCCCAAGCCTGCATACGCACTGCCACTGCATGTTCCTGAGCAGCGGACCGGAGCCCAACGCTCTACTAACCGAGCTGCCGGGGCGGCAACGTGTGCGCTGATCACTTTTGTTTGAGTTCTCGGAGCATAGTTGCTATACACAGGAAGCCATGAAATGATTTGTTAATGCTCAGTCAGAATAGTTTTTGTTTTAATTCCTCGCTTATAAAAAAACGATGTTTGTCCTAGGAGGTGACCCAGAGGAGGGCGGTGAGCACACCTCCTACCCTCTCCTTAACTTACGCTGCATACTTTAACTTACAACAAAAACACCGATGATTATCTCCCAGCAGTCCACAAATCTCAATCAGCCGGGCGCCGCGCAGCCCGCAACGAGTACAACCACTCGGCCACTCTCCTCGAAATAGGGGTTGTTCAGCAGAGTTTCAAATCCACGACTTAAAACAATTATCACTATGTTGACACAAAATACCTTTAACACAAGGTGCATACGTTCACGAGAAGCATGCACCCAAGCTATGTAATATTTCGGTTTCAAAGATACAAAAGAACTTAGAAACCCTTGTTGTATTTCTACTAAACTTTAATCAGAGATTAATCAACTCGCCTTTACTTGGTTTCAATGCCTCTTGTATGCACACTGATATCATTTCATATAATTAATTCCTCACTTATTCACGGGAAGCGAAACGCCACTGTTAATACTTTGCGCAATAGTTTGATGATCTGCGCCAGTAATTGAAACATTCCTCTAATATGGTTGCAATGCTATGAAGTGATCTGATTCCACCTTTGCAAATACCCCAAAAACACTTTAGCTTGGTGAATTGAATCACTTGTGCTTTGCAGGGTCATTTTCGAAGGCATATAGAAGGTTAAAGTGAGTCCTAAATAAAAGGTTAAAGGCCATTGATGAATAAAGTGTTCGAATGAGCCCAAACTCGGCAAGTTAAAGGTCATTTACCTGAACAAAAAGAACTAAAAGTAGCAGATTAGTGCCCAAAACATGCCTTTTGCGCTTTGGGTGCTGGAGAAGCAATCCCAACCTTGGTAAGGTTTTCAATATTAAATATGGGTGAATATATCTTCTGGAACAAATATGACGTCACAACGTAGCAACTAGTGACGGGGGGACTGATGTTGACGAGCCCCGGCTCACGTTCTTTAGTACGCGGCCCTCTGGGGTCCCTGGCATGACGTGCCCCGCTGGGGTGTTGTGTTTCGCCCCCCTCCGTATCTCATTTCCCAGAAAAGCTAAAGAAAAATTACGGATGGCGTTAGAATGCTTTTGACAAGATGAGGAATTATGCGAACTATTTCTTATTTCTGGTCAATATTGAGTTCAGCTGAGAATAGGGAATGTTCCATAGACTTACAACAGGGTCTTAGACTTAGAACCGCAGCCAAGAAACTTGGTTTTGTTCTTTGCGGCAAACTAAGGGAAAAAACCTCATCGATTAAATGTGCCAAGTGATCTTCAGAAGTATTGTCATGTATTGTATAAGTGAGAAAAAATGGATGAGACCCAATCACGTGTCTTTCCTTTGGCCGCAGGTGGGGCAAGATCCGAATGCTGGAGCCCTACGAATACAACTTCAAGTACCATCATCCTCTGCCTGACAGAGCGCACCGGCCCAGCTGTCCGCTGGCGGAGGTAAATTGAACGCTTGACGACAGAATATTTTAGGATGTAACCTAGAAAAAAGTTATTATCGTTGTATGTTGTTTCTTGTTGCAGCGATCACCTTTGGGGAATGGTGAACTTGGAACAGTCGGCTTTTTCACGCTGCGTGCAGAAGTGAGACAAGAACCAGAATTAATGTTGTTTTATGTTAAGCTTTCCCGTTGGCTGGGTAATCTATGTCGTAAATGAATTAATGATTATTGCGATCTATGCAGAGACGCCGTTTTCTATTTCAAACTATTCGAAACTCATACACAGCTTTCTGCGCTGGGTCACGAATGCTTAAAACATGTTCGTAGTCCCCATAAATAAATCATACACAGAGCTACGATGCAGGTTGCAGCAAATGTCACGTGACATTTAAGTTTAATGACAGGACCCTAGTCCAGTGTCAAACTGGTCACCGTCTTAAACCGTGTGACGACCCAGTTGGCATTTATATCTACACAAATATGCCACCGCTTACTTCATTATAAAACTGCATGGGTCAGTTCAAGTAAATGTTCCGAATGTTTATCGATATTGATTGATATCATTCTAATATCGATATGTGTCAACGAGGCCCAATTGTATTCTTAAGATTCTCCAAGCAGTTTTAGCATACTGGATGCACGCAAAACCAGTGAGGTACCGGTAACATTTCCTTCGAGCATCAAACATTTTTGAAGATATGAAAAAAATGTTTTAAAGTTTTGATAGCTTTGTTAAGAATTGTTCAAATGGGTCTAAATATATTAATTTCAAACTCATAATGAATAACCACAGCCAGATCTTCTGTCGGCTTTCCTTTTGATCCAAAACCCTACAATAAGTTACAGGTTATTACCTGTTTACGAAAGGTGACTACATTATTGCGTTCATTTGTGGCTGGAGTCGATTGGAGCTGAATGTCACCGGGCGTCTTCATTACCCACCGTCCGGATCGGAGAATGCTCGGTAATTACGGAGCAGGTCTCGGGCATGTTAATTTGATGGGCGTAAATGTCATGCACGCGGGGGTAAACGGAATCACCCGACCTTTCCAGAGACACGTGCCTTGGCACTGCCGGCTAATCAGCGGGTTGGGTTCTGGCTAGATCGCTGTCGCTGGAAGGAGGATCTCGGATGTTAGGATGATAAGATTAGAGCCGGAACCAACCCTCTGGGCGGAAACAATATTCTCGGATGGAGTGGTGTTACAGTATTTTCTCCAGTCGAGGTGAGCAGCACATGTAAACCACAACCTTCTGGTCGAGTTGGTCTAAGCAGTTTTATTTTTAGTTCATATTGGTAATGTATTTATAATTACAAATGGTACCATCATGACAAATTACATTTTTATATCAAATATAATTAAATGATTTTATATTGATTAATATTTTACCAATTAATTAATTTATATCTAATTCATATCTGCAGCTGTTCTTGCTCCACCGAGGAAAGAAATGAAAAATAATCGGAACGTCTCATTTTTTTGTGTATGCTCATGATTATAACACAAGCTGACAAACTAGCCTGAGATAAACCTATTCGCTGTTCTTTTCCTTTCCTAGCAATGCTTGACGCGACTTTTGAATGTTTTTTTCTGGTGTTAGTGCCGTTGGAATCGTGGAGGGAGCGCGCCTGGTTACCTCTCAAATTGGCAGCGGGCCTTTCACAAAAATTGCTGAAAATAATTTATGTATAAAATACAGCATAAAATAGTTTACGCTGTAAGCTTTGTTGAAACCTTCATGAGTTGACAATATTTCCTTATTACTCTAGGCCTCTCCCTTACAAACGCCATTTAGTACGAATTCTTGAAATTTGATACATTGTTGAATGGCCTGCCTCCTCGGATCCTGGATGCAAAATGGAGCCAATACACTTTTGCACCCGAGGGTCGGGGAGGCAGGCCGTTAGACATATTAGGAACTTATAATCATGCTCCGCGGCTCAGCACTACGAAATATATCAAACTCTTAAAAGCTGAAGATTGTGACAACAATGCTTTGCTTGCATGCTCTGCCTGCAGATTTTATTCGCAATGTGGAAATACTGACCTTATATACAGGGTGTTTTATAAAGAATGATATTTTTAATTGATCATAATGGGGTTATAAATATGTATGTATGTAATACGTATGTATTAAAATATGTATGTATGACAGACTCTTAAATCTGTTTCAGCTAGCAGCTATCTTTTTTATCGAGCATTATTTGGTCAGAAATTTGAATAACTGATTCACATACTTTGTACGTTTATTTCAGGAACCAACTATCTTTGTCGTTATAATTTTCTCCATTGTAATCCCCATCCAGTGCGCGTTAGTGTCAGACCCCTCTCCAGTGCGCGTTAGTGTCAGATCCCTTTCCAGTGCGCGTTGGTGTCAGACTCCTCTCCAGTGCGGGTGTTCAGCCGTTCGAACACAATTATAATGAACGAAAATATAGCTGGTAGCTGAGATGAAGGAAAGCATGCTTGCCATCATTATACCATGGAGTAGAAATTAAATAGCTACCCCATGATTATCCAAGTCTTGTCTTTCTTCTTTGGGAGATAGGGAGTACAATTCGCATGTTAAAGGTAGCCAGACTATTGTTGTCACGACATTAAATCTTTAAGAATTTATACTAAAGGATCCTTAAGAAACACAGTTTGAGGTTTTGGCTCACACCATAAGCAACAATGTATCTAATCATTTATTTATAAAGATTGTGAGGGAAAGGCTGTGCCCTAGTATATAATCATAATGCTTTTTATTTCTGTATTCTACATCGACGATTTGACGAGATAGGCCATTTAACATGTTTTCTACCTACAATCGTGCTCCTCGGTGCAGCACTACAAAATCTATTTAGGTACCTTTTTAGAGTGTATTGTTTTCATGACATTTAGTTTTTAAGAATTTGTACTAAAAGAAAGTTTATCAGAGACTCAATTCAAGTTTTTAACTCACACTCTGATTTATTATTTTTATTGATCATCTCTATGGAGATTCTAAGGAAGCATTGTGCCCGAATAGTTAATCACTGGAGATTCGAGGAGAAACCCAGTCACAATTATCCTTAGCCTGGACCTAGTTCTGGGTCATTCCACCATAAATTGACCAAGGCATAAAACCCTACTATTTTTAATTTTCTCCAAAATTGGTATATGGGGACTCACAGGGGCGTAAAATCCACCCATGGCACCCAACAAACTATTTAAAAATTGGTTTGAGAGAAATGGACTCCGGCAATTTCTGAAGGTCAGTATACCTGCATTGATTAGAATGCCTATAGCTCCAAAAGTTTTCATGTGATTTCTAATTTTTTTATAATTTTAGGATGTAAATTTTATGGCCAAAATTTTGGCTATCTTCAATTTGGAAATTAAAAAAAAATGTTTGGTGACCTCATGACCTAGTTTTATAACGGTGACCTTGACCCGTAGTACAGTGAAATTCAAAAATTCTCTTGAAAGCGTTTTGACATATGGTAGTAGTCTGTCATATCAAATAAAGAAAAAATGGCTTTCGAAACGCATATACTACTTTTAGCTTCATATATATAACACTAGGTGTCACTGTGGAGCTATGCTATGGTAACTCATGTGCTAATTGACTTGCAAATTTAAAATAAAAAAACATTTGAAGAATCAAAATCAAGCAGTCCACCTAGAGTTGAAGCACTTTAACACAAGCACAGGAATAGGGGGTTACCTTCCCCTATTTTGAATTCACATTATTGTCCCTTTGGGAATGAACTTTTGGGAATGAGCTGTTGTAAATGTCAGGTATGGTTGTTTGGATCATTGTACATCTTTTGAAAATAAATGCGTTCCCGGCACATTGAATCACTGAACTATGGTGTCATTTCCAGAAGCATTTAACCCGCACCCCACCGGGGTCCGGCGCCACCTTCGCCCCACTGGGGCCATTAATGCCGAAAATAACTCCGAAAATATAGAAGTTAGCGCAAAGCTGCAAAACGCATTAGAAAGCTCATGTGAATGCATTAAGATTTTACGAACACGGCTAAGCGCTCAGGTTCTTTTTTTGACCTCCAGAGGTCAAGTTATGTCACGATAGGCTATTTCCAGTAAAACATGCAATCCTTAAGAAACCTGATCATAGCTCTCAGGCCATTAGAACTATTGAGATCTAGCAAAAATCATTTGATAGGAAAATGCCAGGACTTTCTCTGCTATGTGGAACATAATGACCTCCCGCCAGTGGTTTGACTACCAGAGGGTACTTAGTGACTTAATATGACCTGAGGTCTCGAAAGGTAAGAAAGTGACCGTGTTGTATATCAAATGAAAACTAGTGACGAGACATACACGATGACCTTTTATTCAGTGTAGTAGCTTAATTAGGTCAAAAGTTATCGTCAAAATGCTGTTTTTGACCTCTGGTGACCTCTGATGACCTCAGATAGGTCAAAGGGCAAATCACCCCTGGGATCCATGAAAGGGTGTCCAATAACGCTTGTCTGAGCAAATTTAGCATTTACGATTATTTTGTGACTTTTGGCTCATAAGACAGCTTTTCCCGTGCTTTTTCTATGGAAGAGGTTACCTGGTGACCTGACCTCAAGTCACCAAATCAAAAAATCCCGGAGATAAATTTTTTAGACTCCGGAAGGTTCATGAAGTGCCCAAAGTTTTAAATCGATCGGCTTAGAAATGTAGCTATGGTAGAGCTCAAAAGTTAAAGTGAGGTGACCTTAGTTGACATTGCCTGGTAACCTGGCCTAAGGTGACCTGGGGTAATAAATTTCAGGGATGATTGGAAAATAATAGGGTAAGAGGTAGAACCCTCAACAGATGCTTCACATCGTTGTTTTTCTGTTGTTCCGAAAAAACCCTAGGGGGACCATCGATTTCAATATTTTAGGTGGGGCGAGGGTTAAGGAAGATTTTTAGATTTTGAGGCTTTGTGTCGCGTTCCCCGGAGGTAGCTTGAATTTAAAACATGCTATGACCTCAGTTCGGCTTTTTAGCCTTTGGTAATCTCTTGTGGCATTTTCAAACGTGTTTAAACTTGACCTATGGTAATCTCGTAGTGAATTTTGCTTAGCATACTCATTATCTTAGATCTTTTATAATGAAGAAGTCTTAGGCACAAAAAACAAGTCATTGGTGACTTTTAGTGGTGCATTGCATTGCATGGGACTGGTTCAGAGCTCAAAAGTACTCCTTAGAAGTGAAAGTAACTAGTTCAGGGTCCACATCACTTAAATGGACTATTCACAAGCCATTCTGAATCATTTACGCCAATTTAGTGAGTTTCTAATCATCTGTCACTGCTTACACCCCCTTCAAGGTCAAATTTGTTCAAAGGTTGAAAAAGGTCAAGTCCGTTTTGAAAGAAAAAACGTCTTGTTCAGTGTCATTTTCATGCAAATTGACTATACATAAGAAATTTTGCATCAGTTACGCTAAGTGCCTGCTTCATCATGTGTTATTGCTTAAACCCCCTTCAAGATCAAATAAGGTCAAATTTCGAAAAAGGTCAAGTTCGTGTAATATGCAAACCAACTAGTTTAGTGTCCACATCATTCAAATTGACTATTCATAAACCATTCTGCATCATTTACTCCAAGTAACTTTGCTTCTTCAATTGTTATTGCTTACTCCCTTTCAAGGTAAAAAAGGTCACAAGTCGAAAAAGTTTAGCCCGTATCGGACGCAAGTCAAATAATTCGGTGCTCATCTCGTTTAGAAATACCGAATTGAAAAAGACGCATCTGTAGTCGTTATTCGACACAGAGTTATCACTGAGGTCACGCAAGGTCAAATAGAAGTCATTGAATGTTAGAAAAGGTCCTAAAAGGTCTAACCTGATAAAAATGAGCCTCGAAGGCTGGAAGAAAATATTCTGGGACAGATCATGAGCAAATGATGCAAAAGAACGATCAAAGTCTGGAGCATTCACGTGAAAACGGATACAGGCGCCCAAATGACCCCAACATGCCTCCACTCTTGAGGTCATAACTCCGTGACCTTGAAGGGTAGGAACAATTTTTTGCAAGATGTCCGCAATGAATGCGTCAGAGGCTATACAACATTTCAAGACTCTAACTTAAGAAGCTCGTTTTCAACTCTTGAAAAACCTGAGGGAGGTTGCAACACCCCACCCTGTACGTGTAAAGGTTAACACCCCCTATGGCGTTGACGGGAAATAAATTAATTAAAAAGTCCATAGCGCCCCTCTTAAATTCGGACGTTCCGTCGTCACTGGCATTATCCATACCGTGAGTTACGATGGTACAGCTCCATAGTGACACTTAGTGTGATGTTTCGGAAGTAAGAAGTAGTATATTTAGTGCGAAAATAATATTTTTTATTACTTTACCTAAAAGAGTATTTCCAAAGGTAAAAATTATTTTACATGAATTTATAAATTTCACTGTACTGCGGGTCAAGGTCACCGTTCAAAAACTAGGTCACGAGGTCATGACGTCAATTTTGCAGAAATATAAAAATCGAAGATAGCCAAAATAAAATATGCTAAATGGTAAACAAAAGCTAAAAATATCGTTACAATCATTAAACAAATGACAGAACTATACGCTTTCAAGACAATGCCTACATGGTGGCCCCCGAAAAATGCCGGAGGCTATATCTACCCTACAACATTTTCAAATAATTTTTGGCGCCATGGTTAGATTCAACACATTTGAAACCCCCTTGACACCAATTTTGGGGAGAATCAAAAATAGAAGGGTTTTATTTTACAAATTTTTTGGTCAATTTATGGTGGAATGATCCCTTTGTTAAATAGTTTAAAAACATTCAGACACAGGGGCGCAGCCAGAGCTTTCGTATGGGGGGCACACCAACTTTGAGGGGCACCCCGGGAAAAAAAGGGCACTTTTTAACGTAACCTAAAAACTTACTACATCTTTGTTTATATCATTTTTTGGGCATCTTTAGTTCAATAAAAATGCAAATAAATCATTGACGGAGAAGGAAAACTTGATTGAAACCAAAAAGAAAAGAAAAAATATCACCAAAATGCCATGGAAGTAGCCAAAACACTACTTTTTGGATAGATTTAAGGACAGCCAACACATGCAAGTACTTAACATCAGATAAATCAGCGGAGCATGTGATATCTGTTACAATGTGCAGGTTAAGGCATGTTGGAGTCGAAAATTCTTTTGTTATGCCCACTGGTTTTGTCGTGACGAGTGAGCCCTCGCTGAATGCGGATTAAGTTCCTTGCCTCCCACAATCGCCGTGGGACGAGGAGTAGCATAGTATCTTTGGAAGAACGCATTTTTGCTGCCGAAAAAATTTGGGAGATACCTTTTGAACGCGTTTATTAAGTTCCATATTCTCAAGGCTCGGTCCCAGTTAATAGTAAATAAAAGGTGAACAGGCCGGTGGTTTGGATGGGGATGGTTTGACAGGGCTGAACATTGTGAAAACTAGTTCTTCATTTAAATTAATTAGTAGAAATCCTGGTTAGGGGACTGTGCTCTGAGCTCAGGGGCACATGCCTTTTTATCATCCCTTTCCAGAGTCCACCAGTATAATAAGCGATTTATATAACCAGGGGTGCCTAGGTGTCACAAGCCGTTTTAGAGATTCCTCATTCCTCGTTAGCTCCGTTTTACAAGGGGAGTTTCCATTGTGTTCTTATTCCCCATCTATTCAAGACCAGCTCTGGGGCCCCCAAGTGTGGATCAGAGGCCTTCAGAGCAGCTTCCCCCATCCCCCAGTTGTGCCTCCAGGGAATAGACTAGCTCAGTGATCCCGCCCCAAGGTGATGGGAGTTGGCCTTGTGTTCTTATTATCTATCTATTCAAGACCACCTCAGGGGCCCCTGATGTAGATCAGGGCCACAGATCAGCTCATGCTTCACCCAGGGACTAGACTAGCTCATTGGTCCCAGAGATGAGGTCATCAGACTAGCTCAATGGGCCACAGACAGGCTCATGGGGCCTTAAACCAGTTCAAGAAGCCCCAGAACAGTTTAAGGCGCCAGATCACTTCAGGGGGCCTCAAGCCAACTTAAAGGGCTCTCACAAGCTCAGCGCCCAGACCAGCTCAGGGTACCTTCAGAACCTAGATTCGCTCTTGGGCCCCAGATCAGCTCTTGGGGCCCCAGATCAGTTCAGGGGCCTCAAGTCAGGTCAGGGGCAAGATCAAGTCAGGGGCACTAATTCAGCTCAGGAATCCCTCACCAGCTCGGGGCCCAAGCAGTTCAAAAGCCCCAGATTTGCTCAGGGGACACCAGATCGGCCCATAGGGCACCAGATCAGCCTAGGGGACAAACAATCAGATCAGAGGTCCCCGACCAGCTCGGGGCCCAGATCAGCTCGGGAATACCAGATAAAGTCAGGAGGCACTTAATCAGCTCAGGAGCCCCATGCCATCTCAGGGGCCCTCACAACCCCTGTGGGCCCAGCTAAGCTCAGGGCCTGGGATCTGCTCAGGAAATCACGTAATTAACCCAGGAGGCCCGGGTCAGCTTAAAGGGCACCATATTAGCCATGGGGCACCAGACTAGCTCAGAGGGAATACGATGGGCTCAGGAGACACACTGATGACTTAGCAGGCACCAGATCGACTCAGGGGGCATTAGTTAAGTTCAAGAGGCAGTATATCTGCTCAGGGTGCACCAGATCGATCAGCACAGGGGGCATGTTCAAGTCAGGGGCACTAAATCAGCTCAGGGATCCCTCACCAGCTCGGGGCCCAATCAGTTCAAAAGCCCCAGATCTGCTCAGGGGACACCAGATGCCCATAGGGCACCAGATCAGCTTCGGGGACAAACAAACAGATCACTGGTCCCCGACCAGCTCGGGAATACCAGATCAAGTCAGGAGGCACTTAATCAGCTCAGGAGCCCCATACCATCTCAGGGGCCCTCATCAGCCTTTGTGGGCTCAGGTCAGCTCAGGGCTTTAGAGATGCTCATGAAATCACGTAAGGAGGCCCAGATCAGCTTAAATGGCACCAGATTACTCAGGGGGCACCAGACTAGCTCAGAGGGCATCAGATGAGCTCAGGTGGCACAAGATCGATCCGCTCGGGGTCCAGATCAGCTCCCAGTCCCCCCCAGACTATGGCAGGAGCCTAACTCAGCTCAGGGAGCAACATAACAGCTCAGGGAACACAAGGTGGGCTCAGGGCCTACCAAACCAGCTCAGGGGGGGTGGCAGACCATCTAAGGAAACATCAATAATCAGTTGAGGGGGCACCTAATCAGCTGAAGAGGCACCATATTGACTTAGGAGACAGAATCAACTTGGGGAGGCATGAGATCAGCTCGGGGGCCCGAATCAGCTCAAGGGGCACTAAATCAGCTATTAGGGCACCAAACAAGCTCGGAAGCATTAGACTAACTCAGAGGGTATTATATAGGTTCAGGAGGCACAATTATTTGCTCAGTGGGGCACTCGATTGACTCAGGGGCACCAGATCAGCTTAGAGGGCAAGTAATCAGCTCAAGGGGCCAAGACCAGCTGAGAGGCCACGAGATGAGCTCAAGGAGCACCAGATTGGCTTCACCCGTACGATCATTGACGACGGTGAGGCATTAGGTGGACACATACTAGGTGCCCATATTCTTCCCGGGTGCTTGGAAAGGCGACAGAATGCCCTAGCTGACCGAAAAAGGTATTAAGTTGTCCAACAATAGTTCCAATCGCTACATGCGGTCCAGTTACATCTAGGTTCAACGGCGTAGGGCACTAAATTTCGAGCGGCACGGCCCAAATTGGGTACACCACCTTGCAATCAAAAGGGCACCCCGGCAGTGATGGGGGCACGTGCCCCCTGTGCCTTCCTGGCTGCACCCCTGGACAGTAGATCAACTCCGGGAGGCATTAAATAAGCTCAGGGGCTCGGATCAGCTCAAGGGGCACTAAAACAGCTAAAAGGACGCCAGGCAAGCTCGGAGGCATCAAACTAACTCAGAGAGTATTTTATAGGCTCAGAAGGCACCCTTATTTTCTCAGGAGGGCACCAGATTGACTACGAGGGCACCAGATCAGCTCAGAGGGCACATGATCAGCTCTAGGGGGCACCAGATGAGCTCCGCCTGTACGATTATTGGCGACGATGAGGCATTATCTGGAAACGGATTACGTGCCTATACTCTTCCCGGGTGCTTGGAAAGGCGACAGAATGCCCTAGCTGACCAAAAAGGCACTTAATTGTCAAACAATAGTTGAAATCACTAAATACGGTATAGTTCCATCTAGGTTTAACGGCGTAGGGCACTAAATTTCGAGCGGCACGGCCCAAAGGGGGTACACCACCTGGCAATGAAAAGGGCACCCGGCACCGATGGGGGAACGTGCCCCCTGTGCCCCCTGGCTGCGGCCCTGGACAGTAGATAAACTACGGGAGGCATTAAATAAGTTCAGGGGGCACTAAAACAGCTAATAGGGCACCAGGCAAGCTCGGAGGCATCAGACTAACCCAGAGAGAATTATATAGATTCAGAAGGCACAATTATTTTCTCAGGGGGGGCACCAGATTGAGTACGAGGGCACCAAATCAGCTCAGAGGGCACATGATCAGCTCCAGGGGGCACCAGATGAGCTCCGCCCGTACGATTATTGGCGACGATGAGGCATTATCTGGAAACGGATTACGTGCCTATACTCTTCCCGGGTGCTTGGAAAGGCGACAGAATGCCCTAGCTGACCAAAAAGGCACTTAATTGTCAAACAATACTTTAACTCACTAAATGCAGTCTATTTCCATCTAGGCTAAACGGCGTAGGGCACTAAATTTCGAGCAGCACGGCCCAAAGAGGGCACACCACCTGGCAATCAAAAGGGCACCCCGGAACCGATGGGGGGCACGTGCCCCCTGTGCCCCCCCTGGCTGCGCCCCTGTTCAGACACACATCTATTATACGAATACTAGCCTGGCTTGTTTATGTTAATCATGACACACCTAATCTTGCCATAAACTTCTCTGGCATTGCTGAAATCTACGAGCGTAACAAGACCATAGTCAATGTTCATTTTCTCCCATCTCCCTTTTTAAACGGTTGCATATGTATTCTTACTTCTGCCTGGCGTATAGCGTCCTAGAACAGAATGAACGCTTGATGACCGTAGGAGTTCTATACTCTTTCAGTGATCAGCCCATGTGCTCAGCGCTGACATTTACCTTATCGATGGCGCGACAAGCCACGCGCCGTGATTGTCTCGTGCGCTGCAACAGCCGCAGTGTGCTACAATAGGCCCGTGGCACCAAATGGCGTGGCGTGCCAGAAAATGTCACAGGCGCGCCGCGATTGTCTTGATGGACCATTCACCGGCGGCTGGTCATGATAAGAAGCATAGTCTGGAACCTGAGGCGATAGGGAATGAGATAGCGTGGGATAGAAGACTATTGCGACGGCGCTCGACAGCAACAATGAAAGAATACCGCTGTAGTTTCAGAATTCCCTGTCGTTTTTCGTATATCTAACCCACATTTCACGTTTCTGTCATATATTTGTTTTAGAAGATAGAGATGCAGGTCTTTCTCGTGTACACTCCCAAATATTTTTCGACGAGAAAATGCACTTACCAGCTTTTTCATATTGACTCGACCTGGGAAATTAACTATGTTTTGGAATCATATATTTAACACCAACTGCATGATGGATGAAGATTCCGGAAGTTTCGGGTGTTTGATATCATGGATAAAAGGAACAAGCTGCAAAAGTATTTGCTTTCGCTTCATTTTTAACTGTCAGTATTGCAGCTTTATTTCTAAAATGTGCAATAGGGTGCCCCATTTTGTACCGACTTTTGAAAACTGTAGGTGGGTATGTCTAATCCCGTGAATTCGGACCTGCTGAGTTCAATGAAACCAAAATTTTTAAATCCAAAAATTTCTAGGGGCCGCGAATTCGATTTGAAAATTGGAGTTTTGCCTAAAATGGCTGATTTTTCAGCTATTTACGCTTCTACAGGGTGTTTCAAAAAGAATGATACTTTTTAATTGATCGTAATGCGGTTGTAAATAGATTGTTGTGGTATGATTTACATATCAATCGAAAGTGAATTTTGGGACATTTACGATTATTATATTTTGATAGCTGTTGTGATATTTTTGCTACTTCAAAAATAGTCTTAAAAATGAGTTGAAAATACTGTCTATTTTACCTTCATCGAAAATGTTCGTAGAAATCACGCGCATATCACGTGACAAGTCTCACGCCAATGACACTGCAAACCTTACATCGCCCCTGAGGTACATCACAGTCCACACGCACATTGCCTCTGGAAATTAATTATAAAAAAGACCTCTCCAGCTTAGGAAAGCCCGCGTCCAAGCAAGCAATCCCAAATTGGTCCACGTTCCCTGGTCTGCGGTGAACAGTGAGGTCTTTTGCGCTGTCTCCGCCGCATCCAGTCATTCATATGGAAGGTGAGCCAATGAGTCATATGGAGCTTGAACCAAAAGTTTTAAACTTGTAATATTACTTAAACTTGTACCTTTGATGTGCATGCTCACGTGCCATGTCTGTGTGCTAAAGCTTTTTTAGTGTTGCCAGTTCTGTTTTCTCAAGCATAAGCGGGGATATATTATGTTTCTTGCATCATTTTCCAATCATTTTTAAGACGGGGGAAAATATTTGATGCAAATGAAACATGTTTATTTAAAAATGTCCTACAATTTACCATTAAAATGAACGTTTTGGGAACAGATTTGAAGGATTTTTGGTACTTTACTGAACATTTGAAAAATATCATTCTTTCTGAAACACCCTGTATCTTTGCTCATAATTGGTTAAGAGTAACAAAATAAAAACATCGTCTTTGCTGTCACCAGAGCTATCGTTTGATGCCCAATTTGATAGCTTTTTAGCACTTGGTCAGGTTATGGGTCCGGTAATTGTTCCAAATAGGGCAGAAATTGCCATTTCCGGCGAGGATCAATCTCTTGACCGTACTTGACACGAACACATCACAAGAGTGAATGTGGTTTTCTTTTCTATCATCTAGACATCCGGACTAACCGTTATGCTTTTGGTACCATGCACGGCTATTCATTTAATCAAGTTACCACAACATTTCTGACCAAATTGTGGTCTGAGGTACACCACACCGTGCGTCAGAAATCAGGCTTACATACATGTTATGCCGGGTCCGTTCCGATCCTACCGGAGATTGAGCGTGCTCAAGTGAGATCTATCGATGTCAAACGTGACTAAATATGAAAAGACACAAAACTGGTTTAAAGACTAATTATCCAGTTCGAGATAATCTCCCGACCCGCGCACCTAGGCTAGCACTCAAACAGGCCCTGCAGGGAGCCGAGTGATCTTTGGCAACGAGACTATACGCGCGGGTGCTGCGACGGGACTGTTCGCACAGGTTTTACGACTAGATTTACGCACGGGTGCTAAAACAACTTATTCAACTATAATTCTCGGCTAATAAAGTAGACGGGTTTACGTGTTCAGAGGTCACCCACATGGAGGGCCAGCGGTCCGATGCCACGAACCGCAGTCTCGGGCCGCCAATCATTGTTGGTGTTCCAGCTGCTAAGTGTGTCGAAACTTGAAAGGCTTCAGATTCGCAGGTCCTTTCTACGTCTATTCTACATTTTCATGAGGTCAGACTTTCCAAAGCTCTGCATGTTTTTCCTGTTATTCAAGAGCCTGCAGAACACCCTGCAGCAGCTTCTCATCTTTTGCGAGCACTGCATAATCCTGGATTAAATTTACGCTTTGTTCTCCAACATCGTTCGCGACCTTAAGTGAAGCGAGAAATGCCTGAAACTTCCAAAAATTTCATCGAAACACCGCTGTCCTACTGGCCTCTGCAGTCACTCAGTGCAAGATACCTTCAACTGGTGTAACACGAGCCACAACCGTTCATCGCCAAGGTCCACTAGCCACCTATACTAGTTGCATAGTCTGGCTACCATCTCCTTGTTTTCTAGATCAGTCACTTTTCTGCTGCGCAGTGTCATAATAGCTGTCTGTGGTTTCATATACCACAGGTGCCGTTTTAGGATGTAAAGCGCTGCCTCAGCCACTGGATGAGATCCTGCTGAAGCTGGAGATCGTTCACCTGCGCATCCGCTGCCACAGAGGCCACCAGCCACGCCGTTGTCTTCATAAGGCACTTGAACATGACAGCTTTTCCCAGCTTCTGACACAGATATTCACTCCGTCTGAGTTGTTGGCGGAACATGAACAGTGTTCACCAGTGTCCGACGTATAATTATTAGTATGATGGGGATGTGATAAACGAGTCCACGCGGCTAGTGGATCTAGGCAATCAACGGTCGTAGTTCGTGTTCCACCAGCTGAAGATATCCAAAGGCCAGTAAAACAGTGGTGTTTCGATGAGGATTTATGGAAGCTTCAGGCATTCCTCGCTTCACTTAAGGTCGCGAGCGATGCTGCAGAACGAGGCGTGAATTTAATGCAGGATTATGCAGGGTTCGCAAAAGATGAGAAACTGCTGAGGGTGTTCTGCAGGCTCTTGAATAACATAGGAGAAAGAAGCAGAGCTTTGGAAAGTCTGACCTCATGGAAATGTAGAATAGACGTAGAAAGGACCTGTGAATCTGAACCCTTTCAACAATTCGACATATTTAGCAGCTGGAACACCCACCATGATTGGCGGCCCGAGACTGCGGTTCGTGGCATCGGACCACTGGCCCTCCATGTGGGTGACCTCTGAACACGTAAAACCGTTTACTTTATTAGCTGAGAATAATAGTGGAATAGCTCATCTGTGCGTACAGTCCCGTCGTAGCACCCGCGCATATAGTCTCGTTGCCAAGATCACTCGGCTCCCGGCGGGGCCTGTTTGGGCGCTAGCCTAGGTGCGCGGGTCGGGAGATGATCTCGCACTGGATGTTTAGTATTTAAACAGTTTCATGTCTTTTCATATTTAATCATGCTTGACATCGACAGACTTCGCTCGAGCACACTCAATCTCCCGTAGGATCGGAACGGACCCGGCATAACATGTATATAGGCCTGATTTCTGACGCACGGTGAGGTGTACCTCAGACCGTAATTTGGTCAGAAATGTTGGGGTAACTTGAATGAACAACCATGTATGACACGTAAATGATAACGGTTAGTCCGGCTGTCCAGATGATGGAAAAGAAAACCACATTCACTCTTGTGATGTGTTCGTGTCAAGTACGGTCAAGAGATTGATCCTCGCCGGAAATGGCAATTTCTGCCCTATTTGGAACAATTACGGACTCCTAAACTGACCAAGTGCTAAAAAGGTATGAAATTGGGCATCAAATGATAGCTTTGGTGACAGCAAAGATAATTTCCCTTGTTTTGTTACTCTAAATCAATTATGAACAAAGATAGAAGCGTAAATAGCTGAAAAATCGGCCATTTTAAGAAAAAGTCAAATTTTCAAATCAAATTCGCGACCCCTAGAAATTGTCGGATTTCAAAAATGTTGGTTTCATTGAACTCAACGGGTCTGAATGCATGGGATTAGACATACCCACCTACACTTTTCAAAAGTCGGTACAAAATGGGGCAGCTAATGTGCCATGTGCATGTGCTTTGTATTATTATTTTTTAATCCAAAGCGGTTTACAAACTATGAGAATGACCCCATTGTATCAAAGTTGAGGAGAAATATTCCGCATTTCTCCTCAGGATCAGAATTCATGTTCAAATGATAAAGGATACAAGCTAAAGTTGATACTTACCTTTGAAAACGTAATTTTAAGAACTCATAAAATTCTGGCAGGGAGAAAGCAAATGCTTGTTTTTTCTCTATAAAAGGACGTCAGGCTTTAATCAAAGGTTTAAGAGTTAGACAGAAGTTCAGGGGTGTGGATATGCGAGCATTATTGGGGTGTCCAAAGCTGAGGGAGGGGAATTTTAATGACCACCATATCAAAGGAGACAGCATAACATTATCTTCGTTTAGCCCTCACACAAACCTTTTGAGTCCTGAAAATGATAAACAATGAAACTTAAACTGTATTTTAACACTAACTCGATCTTTCATCCCGGGTGCCCGGACAGCACTACAAAGATACAAGTTTACAGTGCTACATAGTGCCGCTCATTAAAATCACGCAAACCCCATTACTGCTTTATTTAGAGACCGTTCAGCTACCGTTTCCATTCACACGTGTCGTGCAATAAAGATTTCACAATTCAATTTTAAGCATTTGGAACATACTAAAAAAACAGCCGTTAAAAAACTGGCACCGCTCGAAAGAATTTGATTAACGTTACTTGATGTTTCATTATTGTCCTCTTCCATTTTCGTATCAAAATTCTAGTACGCTGAATTGTTTCGGTCAGTGCGGAAATTTAGCCTAAAAAAATCAGCATCTACCGCCAAAAGAATTTATTTTGCTAGGATTCGCCCTTTTCAATGTTGGATACTACTTGTGAAGTCACCCACCACCTACAACTGCAATTTCACCAAATTAGGTATAATGCAAATGCTGAGAGTTTGAAGTCTTGATCTAACAATGTTACATATTTTTCACAAATAATGGTAATAATAAACAATAACTAACTAGGAACGGCGACGTCACCCAAGAGATTGATAGCGGAGTATTAAAGCATATAAACCAATTTTTCTAGGCTAAAGGTAGAAGGTCGGACAATCACGGTTAGACTGCTGTGCACAGTGGCTTCTGGCTGCCTGGAGGCCGAGTGGCGGCGGCATCGAAAGGATGTCGTAACTGGTAGGGGAAAGGTGTATGCTAAATGAATTAAGTAATGTTAGTGCCATTAAAATATACATACTTCTCAGTTAATTCCCTCGGGCATCTTTTGCTTTGCCTTGGACGATCCTTGTTTACACGATCAGAACTACTTATCTCTCTGTCTCAAATTTTCATTTTAGCACTATAAACTTCTAGTGTTGCATACGCATGAACTGTCAGCTAGGCGTGTATGCCACGCAATCCGTGTGTGTTGTATTACTAATAAGTGTGTCAATCTTAAAATGTCTTGAAAAAGTGTATATCTACCCTGATACCGAAAACTATTATGAACTCGAAATTAGTGTCTGGAATTTTGTCCGCCAAGCATACTCATATACCGAACTCATTTCACAAACTCGCACTCATGTTTATCAAGTGCCTAACCCAATGTCTACCCACGTGCACAAAATGTTTCCTACATCCGTTCTCCTCCCTTAGTCTGACACCAGGCACAGCGAATACCATTTTCAACACCACACACGTAGGCATTAAAATCTGCCCGCGACCCCTCCCCACCGAAGCTTGAACTTGGCATCAGCTGCGCACAGCGTGACCTTTGTAACCTCTGTGCCCGCAGGCAATCGCGGCTGCCGGCGGATGGTGGCCGCTGATTGGTGAAGGCGCGTTCACTTGTATCGCGAGAAATTCAGCGGAAATTTATCCATGTAAATGATAGGGCTTTAAACTATGGACCAGGAGATTTATTAACATTATGTTTTTCAAACTTTTCTAGCCATACCTTGCTCGCTATTGGCTTGATTATGTGCCACACCAACCGAGGCTGCTGTTTGGTACAGGCTAGACAGCGGCAGATTCAGCACTGGCTAGCTGGCGGCCAAGTTTGCTGAAGTCAAGAGTGTCGTGAGATGGGTTTCTGCTGAGTAGTGAGGACTGGGGCCTTGTCCGAAGGTAACCGAGGGAAGAAGGAGAGAGACGTTCATAAATCTAAACCTTAACCGTCAGACGAGTTATAGAGAGTGAGGACTGATAAGAGCGCTGCCGAAGTACAACCAGATAATATACCAGAAGAGGGGAAACACATGCTGCTTTAGTCCGTGTTTAATGGTGAAAAGGCACAAAGTATAATTCGGGACTCGCAACATCATTGATGTTTATTGTCCATGATGTTGGAGGCTTTCCGTTGTTTGATAAAATATTAAGTTGTAGGTCAGATGCAGAATGCCACAATAGCGCTGTGGAACAGGTATTTGTTGATCATCTCCTCTATTTACGAACTTTATAAGAACTTTGCTTCGCCTTTTGGTGGGGGTGCCCAAATTAAAATTGGGGGTGCCCAGCACCCTGTTGGGGATGCCGAAGCACCCCCAAAGAGATAGAAATCCACACCCTGCGAAAGTTCATATGTGAAAGGGATCTAAGGACCAAACAGCCAGAGGTAATCGATTCTAAATACCACATATAGTTGTGAACTCTCGTATATGCATATTTGACTACTTAATACTTATATTATTTTCCTGCCGTGTCATCATTATTTCACAGAGTTGCCTTTATCTTTCTTTCCTTGTTTATCTGTCTTTCTTTGTTGACAAACAGATAAAACTTGAAACAAAACTTGTGCCGCTGTAGATTTTTTCAGAATTGGGAGAAAAACGGTGTAGATGTGAAAGTTATTTAAAGGACTGAACAATTTTCCCCAGGCAAGGGAGCTATTTTGCAACTATTTTCTGTAGCGGACAGACATGCCTCTGCAGCGGAGTTCAGTGTCGGGTTTGGTTGCGTCTGATTGGACTGGCTCGTTCTCCTGTTACCCCGGGGCTGGCAGGCCGCGGCGGGCCGGGCGAAACGCCGTAATTGGAAATCACAGCGAGAGACGTGGAGAAAATCGAGGGGTTTTGCTGGAGCCTTCAGCCTTTAGGAGTCTTCATGCATTTGAATAAATTAAAAACTAAGCTTATTCAACCATATAGACCTCACGATCGAAAGAGCAAATAGAATGTTTGATCTGTTAGCGTGCTCTCTCCAAATAGACCTTTAGATGGTAAGGTTCAAAATGGGACATTTTTTTATGCGTATTTTGAAATAGATAAGACGCATTCTGGGATATAGCTAAATCTTCTGGGGTGGGGCTGAGGAGTGTTACCTGGACGAAATTAAAAGAGCCCAGTACAAATGTGTTATCTAGCGGAAATCCCACATTCACGACTGTCAGCCATCCATTTCACTGTCTTATTTCTGCCTAAACCATTTCTAAATCACCAGCATCTCCTTGGAAGACTCCAGTGTGATTCACGTTTAGTGCAAAAAACAAAACTATTGATGTGATATGCTTCACCTACCTGCTTGATAATTTTCCACTTCATCTATGTAAATAAGGGTGGTGTGAAATTAATCCCATTCGGTGGATCGTTCCTTAACATGTTTTTTTCTACTGCGCGTGACCTTACCTAACCCAGAGGTCAAATGGTTTTGAAGTTGGAACACGGGAACATGCGCAAATTTTATCATTTATGATTGGATGTGTGGTAAGCTTTCAGTGTTTTAGTCTTCATACGAAATGATTGGTGCTACTGTGCGGTGGCTTAGAACTTGATGTTACAGAGGTTTGCGCTCAATTTGAAGCCGGGGAACATATACAACACATGTGAGAGGTGGATAATCTCTCGCAGGTAGTGGATAGGTAGGTTTTGGTTGCATGTTAGACATGCATCATACTCACCAACTTAGGAAGGCGAGTGGGCACACAAAGTGAACTGTGGCAATAGTAATAACGAAAAATAAAGTTAATAACCGGGTGTTGACAAAACGTTGCATAAGTATGCTTAATGCTTGTTCATTCTCCAATCAGATTAGGTTTTCCATTTACTTTTGGATAATAGTCTTACATCCACGTTACTCCTAGCATCCAAGCACACACATAGCTTAGGTCTGGGGCAACTAGATACAACCTCAACAATGCCAACTTATGATTGTTAACTGTTTAGAACTATGTTTTGTGTTTATGGGTGCTTTTTCCATATTTTATTTTACCATACCAAGTCATCCACTCAGTTCAGCGTTGCAAGCACTGGCATCAGTAATGAAGCTGACACGACACCCTAACCTTTCGACACAGTTCTTCTTTGTGGACAGAGTGATGTCGGTATTTGTGTTCACCGCGGGAATCGCTGCGTATGTATTAACGCCTGTCTTCATGTACCCGCCGTACCTCTCAAATCCCAACACTGACTTCGGGGTCGGATTCACCAGTTTGACCACTCGTTTTACACTTTGGCTGCATTTTTTCACTCCGGCCTACAATATCGATGAGGCCTTGCTCTTCATCGCCACCAATTCGCTTTTTATTCCCTTTTTGGGCCGTGATAACTGCTTCGTAGGTCAGTGTTTTCACAGACCTGACATATTAGAATAAATACACGCATCAGAGACAAGGTTTAGCACTAGAAACAGACGTATGACCGTTTCGCCACTTTATTTCTTATTGTGAGGAGTTCGGATGTTCGTATATGATCGTTCGGACTTACTCCACAGTCTTTTGGGGTCGGAACTTTCGTGATGTATTTACAGAGCTTTATCAGCGAATTGGAATCATTCCGATTCGCTGACGAAGCTCTCAAAATACAGAACGAAAGGTCCGACCCCAAAAAATTATTTCTTATTTACCCGTAAGATAGCAATGGACAAAGCAGGATAGTAGATTGATCCAGGTTCAGGTGGTCCAGTGGCTTCATTGCAGGCATGCAGACTTGGGCAGGAGGAATTAATATGGGGAATTAACATGGGTTCCCATCAATCCCCATGATGGGAAACCTCCTTCCTTGTCTGGCCCGGTGGAGAGGACCCTTAAGCATTCATGCCAATACTTCCGGTAACTGTGAAATGGGTGTGTTAGGATTGAACCTAATAAACTAGAATAGAATAGAATAAAAAGATGATGTCAACAGAAGCGCCTAAGCCGCTTTTGTTTTAATCTGTCGGCATTGTCCTTAATAGTTTATCTGGAAGATCGTGATACGCGTTTTGCTTCAGGCATGAACGAACTTTGTTTTGTACACGCTCGTACAGATTCCAAAACAGTTCTAGGTGCCCATAAATATGTATGGGCACACTGAGGACATTTGGCTGTGAGCCGATGGGTAACCACATAGGAACGGGGTGAGTCGTACTCAGTCCCTGTTTCATACCCTGCTTTCAGTCATGTCATACCCTGTTTGCGAGTGTCGCCATCTATTAAGACTCAAAGAACCGGGTTTGTATCGTGTCAGATGGTCTGTTATTTTCCTAATTTTACATCGGTAACTTTCTGGTATAGAAAGAACTGATCTGTGGACCAATTTTTGTATGATTTCTGACTGTATTAAGTCCCCAAAATCCCCCCTGGTTTTCCCCAAATAAAGCGGAAACAAAGAAACGCAGGACAGTGCATCATGCAGTACCTTATTCCTGATCGATTTTATGCATCCGCATACAATCATTTGATTTGCGACGATAAGAGGACTCAAATAATTTCAAAAGATTGGGTCTAGCTCCGCTCAGTGAAAATATATCGGCGAAAATCTGAAATTCCCCTGTTGTAAGCCTATAGAACACTCCTTGTCCTCTGGTGACCTCAATATTGACCTAACCTAACAATAGCCTTATGATTTCTATTCGTCTAGTCAAGAACATTCAAGCGTCGTCCAGAACTTTGATATAACTTTTCCAGGAAGTGTGATACGGAGGGGGCAAAGACCCCCGCCCCCAGCGTGACGTGTCATTCTAGAGACCCCAGCAGGGCGCGTGTTAGCGGCAGACTGGAGCTGGCCGCTTTTGCTGAAAATGGAACCAAATATTTTTCACAATTGATGAAGACCAGTGTCACGGTCAGAGTCGAAGCATTGAACAAACAACCATGCTGGCAACCGCGGCTGCACAATGGGTTTCGGGATTTGACAGCAACGAGCGAATGTAAATAAAAGATACACTCTTTTGCTAAAGAAAAGAGATCTATCAATGATGAATAGACTGAACTTTAGGGTTAAAGGAGTAGATTGACGAAGTGATCTTAACGTACCTGACTTGGAAGAGCTGCTAACACTTAGAACCGGAACTTCTCTGCTAACTTTCTTGATAGCACGAATTAGGGGACCTGTCTTCTTTCGTTGATTAAATCATTGATCGCAAACTTCAAGGCCTTATCACGCCGAAGTTGAAACTGTAGACCTCTGCTCATCACAGATTTAAGAATGATTTCTTATTTTCCTCATGGATGTCAGAGTGAAAGGAGAAAGCTCTCGTCATTTTCGTAGCGAACTACGGGGATGTGCTCTAGTAATCTTAGATTGGACTATGCGTGTACTTTTTACCTTTCTCCTGCCTGGAGGTGAGTACTTAGACGGAAACTCCAAATTTGATGCATAAAAGTGCTTTGCTGCCATTTCCAGGAAAATAATCCAAACTTTCTCTTCTACTGCCCCAATCATTCCTATTTCGTTCTCGGCTCCCCTGCAGTAAGGACTAGCAACAGTACTTCTGCTTCCCAGCGCGCTCAGTTTGTAGTCTGTTAAGGAGCCGTGACGACAGCACCGCCTGCGTGGCCTGCCGATTGATCTGTTTGTTCGGACATAGTGTGGTCAAGCTATTTGCATCAATGGACGTCGTCCGTGCTGGCTGCTAAGGGGAGGCGCCGTAACTGTGAGCTGATCACAGTGAAACAAATATGTATATCTGTTATAATATTTATCATATTTATACATTATATATATATATATATATATATATATATATATATTCATGTGATATGTATATAACATAAAATAATATGACAAAAAATATAAACAAAACAATATATATATATATATATATTTCTGTTCATATAATATTTATATATTTATTACTATATATTGTATGTTTCATCTTTATAAATATCTGTACATATATATATATATATATATATATATAAGCTTCGTTGAATATTACAGCTTCTTTGGCGTTGATAAGTTTCAGACCCCGTTCAAGTTGTTTGGCAGCATTACGTCATCATGGCTGGAGAGGCACTACAGTTACTATGCAGGGCATTGGAGAAATTGCACTTTTTCGAAGCTCTAAATAACCTGTTTTAGAACTGTATCAACAAAACTTATATGGCTGAACAGAAAGCTAAAATATTTTTATTTGTGAAACCATCAGACGTTTTGCAAAAACTCCAGTGAAGAATATTATTTGTACAAATTTTCCAGAGCGTGTCAAAATAAGGACATGTTCAGCACTAACAGCTGTTTGCAGTAAGACTAATCTCGATTTTGATTGGCTGTTGATTTCTGACCTTTGATTGGCTGTTAGTGGTACTTGCAGCGGAAGACAATAAACACCGGTGATCTCTTGAGCGAAGGTAAATTTATTTCTCTCGGCTATTAGGTAGGCCTGAGTTGATCAAATAAATGCATGCCCTTTCAACAAATTCTTTGAAGTGTTATAATTTTTTCATTAGATTTACGTAAAATACGCTGCTCGCCGTTGAGATCAAGGTTACTGTCAAATGGGTGAAACAAGTTGATTTCGATTTATACTAGATTGGTGCCAAATACGCCCAAACTTGGTATGTTTCAGCTCATCCTTCCAAAAACTTAGTAGAATCTCCTATAACTTAGTAGAAAAGGGCGGTGACGTCATCATGGGAGGACTATATTTAGTAGGAAACTTGGTTGTACCCGTAGTTAAAGTACCCTGATAAGTTTCTTCGTGGTCGACTCGAGTTTTCGTATTAGGCTTCGGTCATTCTCGTCATATTGGTTTAAAGCATTAGAAAAAGACATAATTCAACGTTTCGTCTTACGTAAGACATATTCATGATATTTTGACATTGCAATACTCAAGTTGCATAATAATAAATACACACGTAATATAACACTGGATAAAGTATCTCACGATGGATCGCATTTCTTTGTTTTTATTCAAATGAGTAGAACGCTGTAGTCAAACTCCTTCCAAAATATTCGAACATTAATATATATATGATATTATATTTATTATATTATATCTGTATCGTTTTTAAACGGCGTAATAGCTGTCCGAAGAGGTGTAGTGCGTTGAGGATGATTTCTTTGTCTACCCTATTTAATTGCGATATTTTGAATTTGAAATGAACGTTGAGAACGACCATTAATGAAAAGGCTGTTAACGTACCTATTTGGGGCAGCCCGAACTCCACGCTGTCTAGCGTAGGAAGATTGCATGCTGAAATAAAACTTAAATACAGACGAACTGACAAAAGTGTTAACCAGTTTGTTGCTTAGTCCATGGTTTCGCTTCTTACACCTCCCATCCCTGTCGGTTAGTCCCGGCAGTGTAATTTTCCCTGGGACAGGAAATCACCATCAGCATTCTCATCTGTTAAGTGACCTATATAATTGCACAAAGTTATTGAAGATATGTTCGTCAAGTATTCAGTTCACGTTTTATTCTGAATTAGCTCAATCCACACCGTTAGTTGTTATCATTATCCAAGCCTTTGAATAGCCCACACTTCCTCACAAAGATAGTCACTGGTGCATTTCGCGTCCCACAGGAACCTAGTCTCACGTAAATTACCAGACGGACCGCGGGAAAACAATGTATGGTTGTCCCCACCCGGCCACCGGACACCTGGCGGTATCATCTGATAACTCCCATACGGCGATATCCTCATTTTCCTTTGGGTGGAAAATGAGGATTTGACTTTGACAAAAGACTTTTTCCCTTGACTTGTGACCTTGACCTTGACAATGAGTAGTCTTAACTATGATGTCATAGCATAGCATACATCATACTGAGTAATGCCATCCGACTGGAAGACAGGGGTCAATGACCTTATCCTGTGGTCTTTGACCTTGACCTCATGTGAGCTGACCTTGACATATAGTCTAGATGATGTGGGGTCATTATGTCATCACTCGGTATACACTTCAGGCAAACTGGTGCTACTGCGCGATTGCGACGGTCTCAAAACATAGCTCTGACTTTGGAAGCTTGTAAGCAAAAATGATATTGACCGATTTTAAAATTCATTCACCAATCGACGTTAATAAATTATAATCGACGTCATAAATTATCTCAAATGTAAATAAGTAGCGTTTTCCGTTTATGAATGGTTCTCCTGCCAGTTTTGAAAAATATGTTGGGGCACATTAGGACCCCTCCACTGCGCGTGTTAAAAGGCTGTGCGGACGCGGCTTGGGTAACCGTATGAATTAGGGGCTAACCGTATGGACCAGAGGGCTAACCGTTTGTGTCAGAGGAGTAAGTGCTTTGGGGACACGGATATATTGCAAGAACGCTTGCAATATGAGACATGGGAAGGGTAAAACATGCTTTATATTATACTATCACCTTTTGAAATGGTGGTTATTGTGGATTTTCCTCTTTTGAACTCCTCGAGGGCGCCCGAGCACCCCCAGTGAAACGTCGATGCAGTGCTTAGATATCGACTCCGGTGTTTTTCACTTTACAAACTAATAATTATGTTAGATAAATAAACAGGCTTGTGGGAATGCTAAAACATGCTTTATATTATGCTATCACCTTTTGAAATGGTGATTATTGGTATTGTCACCCTGTAAGGGCTTGTATTTTAACGTATTGCTAAAGCATTTGATATCGTGGCTTGACAAATGATATGGAGCAGAAGATTACCCAGGGGCCCCTTGAGAACTTAATTTGGCCCTGTGTGAGATGAAGCCACCTTCAACGCGTATGAATTACCCACGGCTTATTCCTGCGGAGCTAACTGCTTGCTGAAAAATTGCACAAATAATCGAGCCTGCAAGAGTATTTGTGGGAAACCAGGTATACCCAGTACACAAGCACATGCGATTTGCCCCAATCGGATGCGAATGATACGATTTGATTTTAGTTTATTTGAATCAATGTCTCCCAAAATTTGGTTCCAAGAGGGAACTTCCAATTGAACATTGGTTTCCACAGAGTCCAAGGTTTCGTGGGTCATCATGCTAATGCGGAAACTACCAGAAAACTTTAAACGGGTTGGGACACTCCACTTCAAACTGCATATTGCCAATGTGGCCGGCGCCGGTATCACCATCGGTGGGTGAGTGGGTGAGAGGGGGGAGGTGATTGTCAGTGAGATCTCGCTTACCAATAATTACCCTCTAAATATGTTAGACCTATTGTTGTCTTCACCATCGGGAAAGAAGGAGGCACACCCCCCTTCCCCCAACTGGTATACTACGGGACCTCCCTCCAAATTTTGGACTTGTGTTTGTGCTTGTCTCATATTTATACTTCTTCGAATCTGCTTAAGTATTCACACTTTTAGAGCTGGAGAGCTGCCTCGGCAGTGCCACCAGGATTGCAAACAAGTTAAGGCTTCGTTTGCCACTACCATCATCGTTAAGAGTCCACCCCTCACACAGCAGAAGATCCACAACACCCCTGCCCTTTGCGTATGCTCCCGATCAAGTTCGATACTTGTTCGTGCATTGGTTGGAATCAAAACAATTTCGGATGAAAAGTTCGGGAATGTATCCCCACCGCTCTCACTTTTAGTGGCCATGATCATACGCATGGGACTAAGGAATAGAGGCAAGGGGAGCATGGGTTCTGACCCCACTTGACACCCAGCAGTTTCACGATTTCAGCCAAATGAGGAAGAGATCGGGAAGTTAATGGTTTTGCAACCAACCCGTAGATGATGCAACAATGAACCCAAATTCGATGAGTTCTTTTTATTCCAGAGGAGAATTTCTTTCCCAATTGCTGGTTGAATGTTGACTGTGCCCATCACTTTTTCCCCGTGGTGACGCTTATGTCCACGATATCTGGAAATGGTGTGCTATTCCCGAGAAAGTGTGACCTAACTCACTTCTGGTGAAAGCAGCGGCCACCGCCTGACCTTGAACCCGCAGGAAGCCCCAGTGATGTCTGGTGAGTGTTCCGAAAGGTAATATGTAGAACCAAAACGCCACCCAAATTGTGGTCTCGTGGGCCCCTAAGAGTTGGTGTCGGGGCTCAAGGATTTGGTCTTGGGGCCTCGAGAGTTGGGATCAGGGGTGCCCCAGAATTGGTATCAGGACTTTTTCAAGTTCTGGTGTTGAAGGCCTCAAGATAGGTCTCAGGGGTTCACCAAGGGTTGGTCTCGGGAGGGGATAGGTCTCAGGAGTTCACCAAGGGTTGGTCTCGGGAGGGGTAAAATATATAAAACCATAATAGGTTTACATATTTCAGCGGCTATTTTTTCATTGGTGCCCATACCGCTAGATGATTTTTCTCACTGGGCTCGAAGCTCTAGCTGTTTGGGGGGGGGTATATCATTCTCTGTCACTGCCACTCATTGAACATTCTTTCACAGCATATTGATTTGCTATAGGAGTATGTTTCCTAGGTATACGCTGAGTACCCAGCTAAATGTTACACTGCTAAGGTGACTCTGAAATTACCGACAAGGACGGTGCGTGGATTTCTATTTCGGGATGTGGGGTCCTCGGTCACCCAGGAGTAGCTCATAGTAGGGAGTGTAACCTAATTTCATGTGTTTAGGAGGGCTGTAGCCTTTTAGAAATAGTCTTTATAATACAATGCGTCTCTTAGCACTGTCATAATAGTCAGTTTTCAGATTTTGGTGCCTCTAATGGTTTTTGAAACTCCACGCTAGTAGGATGCATCTTTTGAGAGTGCCCTCCTCACACAAAATTCCGTCACCTATGACCTTTGGGCCTCATCATATAGTTTTAGTTTTCACGGATGGTATCAGAAAGGTAAGGTGCGCTAAAATATCGACAATGTTTCGAGTCCTGACTGAAGCTTCGCACCATAAGCTGCATCTATTTGTGCTCACTCTCTTTTACTTGTCTGACGGTTAAGCTTCAGCTTTATGTTCGTCTCTCTCCTCCTTTCCTCGGTGTCTTCTGAGCTGCCCCCACTCCTCTTCACTGAGCAGAAACCCTTCCTGACAAAAATGACTATAGAGAACTCAGCCGCCGGCTGGCCTGTGTTGAATCCGCCGTTGTCTCGTCTGTACCTAAAGGGCAGCCTTGGATGGTGGAGCAGATGATTAAGCCAAAAAAGAGCAAAGTATGACTAGGAATGGTTGACAAAGAACATGTTGATACATCTTCTGGTTCGTGGTATAAAGCTCGATTATTTTCATGGATCAATTTCCACTGAATTTCCCACAATACACGTGAACGCGCCTCCACCAATCAGCGGCCGCCATCCGCTGGCTGCCGGTCGCCTGCGGGCACAGAGGTTACAGAGGTCACTCTGGGGGGCACTCTGGGGGCCGCTGACGCCGAGTTCAAACCTCGGTGGGGAGGGGTCGCGAGACGGACTATAGAACCTACACGTGCGATGTTGAGAATGGTGGTGGTTGTGCCTGCTGTTGGACTGAGGGAGGAGGACAGGTGTAGGAGATATGCTATGCATGTGGGTGGATATGTAGGTTAGGTATTTGTACAGTGTGCGTTGTCGAAAGAGCTGAAAAAAACAGGACTTCATTATATTAATTCGGTATTTGAATATGCTTGGCGGGAAAAATTAAATGCGCTGATTCCGTGTATGAATAAATTTTCGACATCAGGGTACACGTTGGAGTTTATCAGTATTTTTCTTTAATTGACACATTTATAGCCAATATAACGCACACGGCACATTTGAGATGAAAACGCAGTTGATATTTTATGCTAACTGCATGCGTATACAATGCTAGGAGTTTGATATCATTAAATGATTATATGAGGCGCATGGGTAGGTAGTTCTGGCCCTGTAAGCAGGGAGGGTCCAAGGAAAATCACATTGTGCACCAGTAAGTTAACTTAGTAGGTATGTATATTTTAAAGGCGTGATCATCACTGTATGTCTTTAGCTACGGCCATTTGCATATCACATTATTCCGATACCGCCGCCACTGTCCTCCAAGTCACCAGAATCCACTGTGCACGGCCGTCTAACCGTGATGACTCAACTTTCCATTTCTAGACGTAAGCATTGGTTGGTATTATACAATGTTGCGCTGTTAATCTCCCGGGTGATGTCGCAATCCTAATTAGTTATTGTTCATCATTATCATTATTTATAAATAATCTTTTATCATTAGGAAATCAAGACGTCCAGCATTCAGCTCTCGAATTGCACCTAATTTGGCGGAACTGAGGCGGTGAGTAACGTCAAAAGACATGTCAAGCATTGAAATTGGTGGATTGGAGCAAAATAGCTGAATAAATACTTCCTTGGTAGACCCTTGTTTTCAGGCCAAAATATCCTGTATTGACCGAGCATTGGTATTAAGATGGACAGGGTTGATTTGGAGGGGAACAAACTCATGTCGGCGAGAGAAGGCCGGTGAGGAGAGGAAAATAAAACGTTGAACGGTGGAGGCGGCGGCCAGGTTGATTAACATGGTGCAATGAATCAATTTTTCACCTTTAAGAAGGTAACCTGTAAACAGACAATTTCAAAAATAATTTTACTGAAGGACACGTCCTCCTCAACTGATCCATGATGAAACGAAAGTTTGTGCGGGAGAGTAAAATATGTTTAGCCCCCTTTATTTATTTCGCTTTAGGGGGATATTATTGGATTTCTCCTCCCCCCCCACTGGAGTCAAAGAGGGCCCAGCTGACCGGAGAGGGCCCTTTTGTCAACAGAGGGCCTTGGAGGGTGACAGTGGTTCAGAGCGTTCTGATGGTAAAAAACCCTCCTTGTCACAGAATTGGGAATTGGAGAAGGCTTAAGAGGGCCCTGTTGGACATGAAGTCCCACGGCAGACCACAGAGTATAGTACAGCGCAGACCGCGTTTCGCCCTATCCTCATAGGGGCCCTCCGGGCTCTAAAAAGGGCCACCGCACCAGCTGCTTTATCTCGGTTACGTCTCTGTCGAGGGACCTGCTGACAAAAGAGAGCCCTGCAGAGAATAGTCGGTACTGCTAGTTCAGAGGCTCCTCTAGTTGAAGAGGGCTCTGAAAGTCAGAAAAAGGTATGGTAGGCTTCACAGGTCCTTGCTAGTCACAATGACCTCCTCACTGAAAGAGGATCCAGCTGGTCAAACAGGCCAGCTCTGATAGCCTGTATAGACAGAGCCCTGACAGCCTGCGAGTCGCGCTGGGCCCGGTTGTCCATAATAGTCCCGCTGTTCATCGCTGCTTTATCAATTAAAGAGGGCCTAGCTGACCAGAACACGCCCTGTTGTGGATAGGGGGCTCGGACGCCCAGTGGTTCAAAGGAGACCTTTTTACAAACGATTCTGATGGGTAAAAGGGCCATGTTTGTCACAGAATAGAGTGCTGGAGGGGGTTTAAGAGGGCCGTTTCTGGTATGAAGTTCCAAACTTGGCCACAGGGCATAGTGCAGATGGGCCGCGCTTCTGCACAGCCCGTGTCCTCACGGGGCCCTTTGGGCCCTCCGGGTCCTCAGGGGGAGGGCGCCTTTCTGACCCCCTTGGCTACGCCCCTGCCCCAGCCCACTCTCTCCAAAGAAAGTCGCAGGGGTTTGCTGTCCAGCCCTGGAATTGCCCTAGGAAACACGGGTCCCACCGACGAAACACATTTCACAGAGCTACGCCTCAGCGCCATTTAAATGGGGCACTCGGCGAAAGGAACAGCACGTGGAACGTCTGCCAACCCCTGTAGATGGTGACGCAATGCTGATGCGACCACAGTGCCCTCTACCGTACCCTCTGCCACCTCCGCCCACGCTGTCTCCGCCTGTGAACCCGAAGGACAAAGATACCGTGGGCATGGGGTCTCGTGGCGGTAAGATAAGGCTTGCCTCCTGGTGCTCAGGTTCAGAACGGACACCTTCCAATTCACTGTGAGAAAACACCAGAAGTCATATTTTGTTTGTTGTATTTGCTAAAAAGGAAAAAATTGAGTTGCCTATGGCCAAAAAGGAGCTTCTTGATAAAAAGCGCTGGGGTTCTACATAAAGTGCAGTAAACATATAGCATAACTGGCAGGATGTGCCAAGCCCTTCTGCTGTTGGTGATGGGAGGTACTCCAGGCCAAGAGTCCGGGAGGCGTACATGAACGGGTACACGGTATTCATTCACCCCCTCCGCCTAAGGGCCTTACCAAGACCCGGGGACGGAGAGGTATAGGGGTTCAGGGGTATCCAACACTGTCTTGGATACCCTGAACGAATGGACAGAACACCACAAGGGTGGAATACTCGCACTGTTTGGCGGGTGTCAGAAATGTTTGACGGGAGGAGTTGGGAAAGGGGCTGGACTATGTGTTGGTAGCACCAGTTTTTAGTTGCACTCCTCTCTGCGTTTCATTTTATGCTAGTCATGTTGTAAGCGGCTTTTGTGCGTATTCGAACCACAGTTGGGCGCGAATAGAACAAACAGTCAAAACGCCATGAACCCTTAAACAACAACACTCCCGTCATTGGTCTGGTTGGAGATTAACCACCCTGCATTCGATAAAAGGGTTTACTTAATCACCTTTCTACTGGGACCGATCGTTGAAAATATAAAAAACTTTTCAAACATCTTAAGGGTAGCTGCCTCACAAATTATTCAGTTTGCAAATATTTCACGCTCAATACATGAAAAACAATGTTGTGGTAGTACCTGGCGCTAAGAGACTCGAATGCTCAAACGGGGTGCCCCCGAGACTTAAATGCGCCCGCTCTCCTCTTCGGAGGATCACGGGGGAACGAGGGGAAATCCTCGATCCGCTTCTGAGTGAACGCGTGCAGTGCGGTGCACCCTACCATGCTGTTGAGTAATGCGGCACAGCCTGCCTCCCCAGAGAGCCCTGCGGTGTAGGCTAGTTTTCAGTGGTGTTTTGCGGTACAGTGTACTCCGTGGTAGAGTAAAGCGGCACAGCGTAATTCCCCGGCGAGCCCTGCGGTCCAGCGTAAGTTCATGAGAGTTCATGAGAAACTTCATGAGAACTTCGTTCATGATAACTCTCTGGTTTCCAGGATTTCTATTATTTTTCTGTGGTAACCAGTACCTTTTACCAGTCCTGATGTCACACAAGACTGATCAATCTACAAAAAGTTTAAACTCGTACCGGTGCACCAGTGACTCCTGGTTTCAATTGCATGGGTGGATATCTAGAAAGGTCAGGGCCTGTGAATTTTAGGTCTCCTATAGGCTTTGTATAGGACTTGTATTTCCGTGCCAGCGTTTGCCTATCCAGGACCTCCGCCCACCCTGGGTCGAGGAGAGATCTCCAGCCTTGCTTAGTCTGGTGGGTTAGAAGTAGGATAAGGGTGGGTTAGAGTACGAATGAGATAAGAGTACGCAGCCGCTCGTTGCTTAGCAACCACTGGTATGTTGCAGTCTTTGGTATTAACAAGCTAGGCCAATAGCTTGGTGGCTCACAAATTGAGGGCGTGCTTCTGTTCTTTCCGCGGGAGTGCAGGGCAGAATGAAACTGTTTTTTATACCTTCAATGTAATATTTCGTAACCAGGAAAAGCGGTTGCGCAGCTGCTGCAAGGTCTCTCCTTAGATGATGGGCAACATTTCACATATGAGGGACATAGCCCGACCCGACCCGACCATCCCGCCAAAGAAAATTAGGTACCTTCAAAATGGTGCAACATACCTTGACGGCAGTCGCGGATACAAGGGGGCTAGGGGCTCAATCACCCCCTCCCCCAATGTCAGAGTGCCTATAGATCATGGATAGCCGAAGGCTGTTCCGAGGCAATTGTGGGGGAGACTCGAGCCCCATACCCCCCCAAATATTTTCCCGGATCCGGCACTGTTTGCCGTGGTCTTTACCATGTTATAGTCTGATTAATTCGATTACTGACTGAACACACCAGAGATGGGTAGGGTACTGACAAAGCTTGTGGCACCTGCAAAGGCAGGGGCATGCCGAACCCATCAAATTTCCGTCACTTATTTCGCTATAACTCGTCGTTTGCTGATCTAAATAGGCCTATGCTTGGCGTGCTCAGAGCAACCATGCTGTGAGTTAAGAGGTGAATTTCAGTTTTATTCAAAGTCAAAACGTTTGCGTACAGGTGCACGAGAACTGGCAGAAGTGCGAGAAGTACAACATAATAATAAGATGTTTACAAAATTATACACTCAAAGCACGGTGAACAAACTATCCAAATACAGATTATTAAGGACGCAAGTAATGGTCGAATACTAAGAGGCTCCATATAAATTTCTGACGATAAGCTACGCCCACCAGACATCTAAATGGGGAAGGATATTTCAAAAGCGCGAAACGTGAATCTGTACTGCAAAATAACAATTTTTCACAACATATCATTGAATCGGTAGCCATTACCATGCATACAAGGAGTGTAGAAGCATGCTATTACATAACTGAATCGAGCTCCTAGTATCCACCTTTTTTACCATCACAACGATTGACTGGTGTTCCTGACCGCTTAACGCCACAGCCATGGCAGACTGTTGCTCACAGACACCAATCCTGCTGCTGCCAGCTTCAGAGAGCTAAGAAAGCGGCAAGGTGGGTACATTGCTGGAAATACGAGGCATTGGTTTGGCACCGTGTGCTGCATACGCGGAACCAGGGGGGCAAGGGGAAGCAGACGCCCCCTCCGATCGACCTTCGGCGCCCCTAAAATGATCACAGCGCCCCCTCACTGAAAGTTTGATGGCGCCCCCTATTCAGAATATATTTAGAGGGGGCAATTATATTCTGGAATTGGGTATAATTTACGCTGCATTTAATGTCTACGCCTTTTTTGCGTGAATGTCACCGCTCTTTATGAAACACAACTCTGTCTGCAGCGTAACTTTGCGGGTGAGTGTGGTGTAAAATACGTCGCATTTTCACACCTTTTATCAAATCGGGCCCAGGATGCTAAGTTCACCGTCTTTGGCACGTCCTGGCTGAAATCTGCATGTTTATGAATGCAATTTGGAGGGCAGGCGTGTGGCCCTCCGGTGATAGCTTTCTGGGTAATGACTTAGTGGCGCTGCATCTAAGTAACCCATCTAATTTAGTGATCCTTTATCATGTATCGTTCTTGGAAAATTATTAGTGACTCCTGCCACTAATTGTCCTTGCAATCTCTGTTTAAGCCTCTATATAATACCAAGTGATTTTAAATGCATAGCACCTACAATGAGTTGTCAAAGAAATATAAGATATTATATTATATCACATACATATATATATATATATATATATATATATATATATATATCACAAATGTATATCTAATCTGGGGGCGCGGTAGTGGAGTGGTCAGCGTAGCTTAGCTGGCTGCCACGCAGCCGACCCGGGTTCAAGGCCCGGCGGCTTCCCTGAACAAGGAGCAAGCTGGCTCCCGAGAAACCCTTCCGACAGGGAAAGAGTTGGCGACGCCATATGACCCTGGCAGTTGGTGTGTCGATAAGCCCCACAAATTATTAATGTATATAATCTATATAAATATATATATCACGAATGGCACTGGAAGTTTCCAGCTTAGCCTCAGTGGGAGGCGTCTTTACCTTGCAAGCAAAAATGATGACAAGTTGTTTGGTGGTTGCAATTTGGTAGTCCTGTAGCAATAACGCTTCAAGTCACTGCAAAGAAGTCCTGAACGCTGTGTCACTGACCGAATGTCCAGAATGCTGCCGCCGCAAACATACCGGCGCATTCTCTATTTTTAAGCGGACATACTGAGGTCACTGCTCATGCCTAATGGGAGAATATAGACTTACCACAAAGAAAAATGCTGGTCAGAATGATGACTAAAAAATAGCCTAGTATAGCAGTCCGGCTAAGACACTTTCAAGGATCAATAGCACAGCATCGAACCATCTGCCAACTGCTTAGGCTTGCTGGCAATGATTGTGTCATTTCACGTGTAGATTACCACATTGGAACTCGAGGAAGCTCGTTTCTTTCGCTTCAGTGTCACACCTTTTTGACCACTGTGTGACTGTTGAGTGGGCGATCAGATCTAGATGACCTTTTCGTGATCGACCTGCCCCAGTATCATCCAATCGAGCTGTGCAACAGCCGTGCCTCTAGCCTAATGTGGACATAATTTGAGTATTTGACCTGACCTTGGTAACTTTGTATTTGTGCATGCTGTCGAAACAGTCCCTCGAACCCTCGAATGTGCGCGAGCTCTGAAATGTTTTTTTCTAATTTGGACAATGACTGTGTTAAATATACTTATTGTGTCACCATATAGTGACTGTAGCCGGAAGATCCATGGATCAAATCTAACCCCTGGTAAACGTTTCCTCTACCGCCTTCTTCCCAGGATATCGCAGTAGACTGGGTATGCCTTTCCTTAACACAGAAAATTTATCGACCAGCCAGCGCCCTTGTTTTGGGAACATATGCTTGATTAGCCCTATAGATCCGCCGGTACAGTACACTGGACCGACGGATCTACAGACCTCGGACATCACCACTGCAGCGGTGTGCCCCGGGGGCACGGCCTCACCACCTATCACTGCAGCGGTGTGCCCGGGGGCACGGCCTCACCACGTACCACTGCAGCGGTGTGCCCGGGGGCACGGCCTCACCACGTACCACTGCAGCGGTGTGCCCGGGGGCACGGCCTCACCACGTACCACTGCAGCGGTGTGCCCCGGGGGCACAGCCTCACCACGTACCACTGCAGCGGTGTGCCCCAGGGGCACGGCCTCACCACGTACCACTGCAGCGGTGTGCCCGGGGGCACGGCCTCACCACGTACCACTGCAGCAGTGTGCCCGGGGGCACGGCCTCACCACGTACCATTGCAGCGGTGTGCCCGGGGGCACGGCCTCACCACGTACCATTGCAGCGGTGTGCCCCAGGGGCACGGCCTCACCACGTACCATTGCAGAGGTGTGCCCCGAGGGCACGGCCTCACCACGTACCACTGCAGCGGTGTGCCCGGGGGCACGGCCTCACCACGTACCACTGCAGCGGTGTGCTCGGGGGCACGGCCTCACCACGTACCATTGCAGCGGTGTGCCCCAGGGGCACGGCCTCACCACGTACCATTGCAGAGGTGTGCCCCGAGGGCACGGCCTCACCACGTACCACTGCAGCGGTGTGCCCGGGGGCACGGCCTCACCACGTACCACTGCAGCGGTGTGCCCGGGGGCACGGCCTCACCACGTACCATTGCAGAGGTGTGCCCCGAGGGCACGGCCTCACCACGTACCATTGCAGCGGTGTGCCCCGGGGGCACGGCCTCACCACGCACCACTGCAGCGCTCCTCTGTTCCGCCTGGCCCGAGAAATCGGGGCAGTCTCGCCGTATACTACGGTGGAGTGTGTGACAGGGAGCGTGTCTTCAGGACTGTTCCACCATTATACAGCTAATTAGGAGTTTGTCGGTTCTCAGTGTCCGCTTCTGGCGCCAATCCCTAAAAATGTATCCAGGTCACAAGTACGAAATACCAAAAAACTTAGCGGTGACAATTATGACCTCTGTGTGTGTTTGTAATGACGGCTTTTCGATTGGTTTGCGCAAAACGGTCTGAAATTAAACGCGACAAAAACTTAGCGAACTGCTTTTGGAACCCCAGGAATGCCCAAGGTTTTTATCCTCGTCAGCATTAGAGTCACAAGCATTACTGTCACTGAAAACAGAGCTGTAAAGAACCTAGACCTATAATATGGAGCGACACCTGACCTTCCAAGTCCACATCGACAGCAGTACCAGGAAATGTATTGGAACGTTGATCCGTCTGATCCACGTGAAACATGTTGTCGCTCATTGTGTGCTGAAACAGATCATTAATGCATTAGTCATTTCATCAATTGCATACTGTATGTAAAGTTAGGGAACTTGTGGCGTAACTCAGCTTCACAGAATCCAAAAACTGATAAATTTCTCGGTACGGGTAATCACTGGCAAAAGAAAATTTGAGCGTATAAGCCATGAGGTGCGTCGACTTGGACTTCCTGATGTGTCAGAACTTCTTGATTATCACCAGCTGTGTCTTGTGCGAAATTTACTCATCGCAGAACAACTGAGCGAGCTGCGAAATCTGTTTATGTATGCCGAACACCACCACAGCACGAGATAAGTTTACCAACTTCGACTTGGGCGTGCGAGAATTTGCGCTGGCAAAAGGAGACTAGCAAGTGTTGGCGCAACGAAATACTACGCACTACCATCTAAAATGCGCAATGCCTCGAACCAGAGAGCATTCAAATGCGCTTTAAGAGATTACTTACAGAATTGAGCGTAATGTATGGTTTTTGCTTGCGTTGTAGGTGTGCGTAGATTTTAACCATCTTTGCCATTTTCAACTGTGCATTTTACTCCTTTAATTGGTATGACGTGCTACCATTAAAAACCTTAATGATTGAGGATGATTGTGAATGAACTGATTCTGATTCTGACTTTTGTGTGCGCATTCCGACTGGCCTTTCTTGAATTATGTGTGTCCATACCAACTGACCTATGTAGGCTCAAGTATAATAATACCTTTTTGAGCTTATCGACGCACCAACTGCCAGGGTCATATGGCGGCACCAACTCCTTTCCTGTTGGAAGGGTTTTTCAGAAGCCAGATTGCTCCTTGTTCATGGAAATGTTGAGTTCTGTATGTCCAGTCTGATAAACTCTATGTGTCCTTCCTGACCTTAGTGACTTCTATGAGTCAAGTCTGACTGACCTCTGATAACCTGTGTGTGCTCAGTCTGACCTTGTTGTCTTCTGAGTGTCCAATCTGACTGACCTCAGATGGCCTCTGTGTATATTGTGTGACTGGCCTCAGATGACCTCTGTGTGTCCTGTGTGACGGACCTCTGTGTGTCCTGTAAGACGGACCTCTGTGTGTCCTGTGTGACAGTTCTCTGTGTGTCCTGTGTGACGGACCTCTGTGTGTTCTGTGTGACGGACCTCTGTGTGTTCTGTGTGACGAACCCTCGCGTGTCCTGTGTGACGGACCTCTGCGTGCCTTGTGTGGCGGACCTCTGTGTGTCCTGTGTGACGGACCTCTGTGTGTCCTGTAAGACGGACCTCTGTGTGTCCTGTGTGACAGTTCTCTGTGTGTCCTGTGTGACGGACCTCTGTGTGTTCTGTGTGACGGACCTCTGCGTGCCCTGTGTGTCCTATGTGACGAACCTCAGACGACCTCTGTGTGTCCTATGTGACAGTTCTCTGTGCGTCCTGTGTGACGGACCTCTGTGTGTCCTGTGTGACGGACCTCTGTGTGTCCTGTGTGACGGACCTCTGTGTGTTCTGTGTGACGGACCTCTGCGTGCCCTGTGTGACGGACCTCTGCGTGCCCTGTGTGACGGACCTCTGTGCGTCCTGTGTGACGGACCTCTGTGTGTCCTATGTGACGAACCTCAGACGACCTCTGTGTGTTCTATGTGACAGTTCTCTGTGCGTCCTGTGTGACGGACCTCTGTGTGTTCTGCGTGACGGACCTCAGACGGCCTGTGTGTCCTGTGTGGCGGATCTCTGTGTGTCCTGTGTGACGGACCTCTTAGTGCCTTGTGTAACGAACCTCTGCGTGTCCACAGCCGCTGCTGCAGTCGTCAGTGGAGCGCCACTGTTCGGTGGACCGCCGTCTGCTGCCGTACGGCCGCCGCTGCTCCTCCCTATCCGCCTACCTGGCTCCGGGCCTGCCGCGCGCCGGTATCGCGCGCAACAACAGCGACCCGGCTCCGCCGCAGGGCACGTCGCCGGAGCCGCCGGTCAACTCTCTGTGCGTGCACCGCGGCAGTCTGATGGAACTGCGCAGGCAGCTCAGCGTGGCGTGTCCTCTGCCGCACGGGTTGGAGAGGGAGAAACAGACGAGACACTTGCACCAGGGCAGTGTGCAGGAGCTGAGGAGGCAGCTGGGTCCCGCGTGTGAGATGGGACGCCCAAGATGGCTGCCGCCGAGAGACTTTAGCAGGGAGACATTGAGGCCTAACGAGTGCAGTGTTTCGGCAGACAAGCAGTCGTTAGTGTCGAGTCCGTGTGAGGATGGCTGTAAAAGACCTGGTACACCGTCGCCGGAAGTTATCTGTGACTCGCAAGTGTGACCTTTGATGCTGATCTCGTGACTAACAGCTGTTTTGCTAATGTCGCCTTGGTTTAGCTTCAGCGTTACTTAATGATGACCACGTGACTAATAGCTGTTTTGCTAATGTCGCCTTGGTTTAGATTCATCTTTACCTGATGATGACCACGTAACCAAAATCTGTGTTGGTAATGCCTTGTTGGTTCAGCTTCAGCGTTATTCAACGCTGACCACGTAACCAAAATCTGTGTTGGTAATGCCTCATTGGTTCAGCTTCAGCGTTATTCAACGCTGACCACGTAACCAAAAGCAGTGTTAGTAATGTCCCACTTCTCAGCCTCAGCTTTATTTGATGCTGATCACGTGGCAAACAGCTGTGCTGCTGATGCCCCATTTGTTCAGCATCAGCGCTATTTAATGCTGATCACGTGACCAATAGCTGTATTGCTAATTCCCCACTTGTTCAGCCTCAGCGCTATTCTATGAGCAGTTGTTCATTTGAACGTCTGACACATGAGATCGTCGCAGGGCGAAATGCCATCGCCCGGCGTTTAAAGCTTCCGTCGAGGTGAGCTGTTAATGCCTAGTTTCCAGTTATCGTGTTGAGACTTACGAGGCTAGCGCCTTAGACCTTATATGATCTCCATGTACCATTACCAGTGATGACACCCATACAACGGCGTTGGTGTATGTTCAAGAGTTGTGATGTCGTCCAACCAAATGACCAATGTCCTTGTTGTTTGTCTTGTCTCAATTCCATATCAAAATATCCAACAGGCCATGATCTTAGCATGTCCTTTATTTGGAATGAACCAATTATCCGGACAACCACCAAGCGCATTTCTGATCCGTGTTTATGTACCATTCAGAGGTCAGAAAACTTCTTTCTTGCCAACATAGTAGGAGGAAATGATCTGAGAACCAGATAATTATATATTTTCAAAGCTGAAATTGTTGCCCGTTGAGGTGCGAACAAAGTCTTCAATATAGTGTGGTTTTACACTCTTGTACTTATCTACTCTTTTCTTGCTTTAGGGATAGGCACTTTCTCTTTCGAAAATTCCAAAACTCTTTTTTTCTTGGATATTGTTTTATCGGGGAAAATTGTTCTCCGTCATGAAATATAATTGTTGTCTGCCCTCTGATGCCACTGATGCCAAACAGACACACTGTCGCGTTATCCGTGAGTTTTGTCTTACAATGATTTATGTAATTTTTTCTATTATTTCTTATCCTTCCTTCCTTATGCGAATCTGATGTGTATTATGTGGTGGTGGTTTGTGAGGCAATGTGCATGTACGTACGTCCGCAATTTTCTACATTTTACTTCCTTTCCATTTTGTTTGCATAGTGTTTGAAAAGGAAAGCTCGTTTTCCAAGCAAATAAGATGACTAACAGTAGTTTGTATTCTGTCCAGATTTTAGCTTTTTCAAACGTTCGCCGCCAAAGTATATCCAACACATAGAGCGTTTACAGGGACATTGACAGTGCTATGTGGGTGGTTGTTTCAGGTTACTTCTGAAGACGAAATACATAATTTCTAATGAAATATTCCAAAAAGGCGTGTAACTGATCTGAGTGGCTTTGAGCTGTTGACCTAAACCTAAGAAACATTAATGTTTCTGTACTGCCGTAAATGACAAACTGGGGATTTTATTACAAGTCGCAATGATTCTTAAAGGGAATGTGGCACATTCATAACGTGATTTTAACTGAGATAGCCAAGTTGTAAAGCAAGTCGGAAAACCCGGTACTCCATATATCATTTGTCTTGGAGCTCGATATTTCCGTAGAAAAAAGCCAAACCCTACCTGACACCAGCCCCCTCATCAACCCCTCGCCGGGCGGCCATTGTTGTGAGCTGCTGGTGTGACGAAATATGCTGACGTCACGATGAGCATCAGCCAATCGAAGCCCTTGAAGCGTTTCAAGTATGGTAGTGGTTGCCAGATCATGACATCATCCACAGGCAGATATTTATTTATTTTCCTGGAGAAGTATTTTTAAAAACAAAATATTGACCTTATTGAACATTTTTCAGAGAAATCATGAGTGGTTTCATTATTTTTGGCTAAAAGTACGCCTAATTTCACTAAATTCCAGGATTCGACCAAGGTGCCACATTCCCTTTAACCCGATACCGCCTGGGCTCTTTCCGTACACTCCACCGCCTAGTGGTGAGGACGATCAGAATCCCCCCTCCTCCCCGCAATCTCGGGAACAGGAGGTGGAGGGGAAAAATTGAAACGGTATTGAAAGTGCCTTACCGTCTTCTTCTTTGGAGCTGAGTTTAAACCATATCCGTTTGCCTGTGACGTCAGAGTGGGCCAAAATAGATCAAAATTAGGTTCATTTAGGAAATCTCGTAACTCGGGAACCATTAGACCTAGAACAAGGCCAAAGGCATCAGTGTCTTTTTCTGGACCCAAGTACCTGAATGATATGCAGAATGACCTTGCAAGGTCACATTGTGATATTGACCTTAGTTCAATGTCAAATAATGAACTTTCAAGACCATGATGTCAAGCCAATATTCCTTAAGTTCCCCTACTTTGTCGTCTCCTTCTCGGCGATGTGCAATTTGTCTGCCTGTTTATTGTTTTAAGGTAAAAGTTAGATATACCTGGCAACACAATGCCGGTGAATTGGCCGGTAACCTGTCTTACGTGCTTTACAGGCCCAAAAGGCAATACTAATAATAATTGTCATCGTTATATAATAATAATAATGATGTTTATTTCACACTCATGGGGTATATCACACATGCATTCACATACACCTCACATATCAGTACACGTGCATATCAGATTTCATCAGTCAAATACACATAAAACATTATATAATACATAATACTTGCCTAAAACACTGTTTGAGGCTGCCCTAATCGACATTAAATCAGCCAATGCCTTGTTTGATTTCTGCAGCTTTGTGCGATATCATACCTCTCAAGCGATTGAATCATACCATATGCGATTATCATACCATCATATCACACCTATATGCGATTAAAAACAAAGCTTCCTCAACTTAAACACATTTTGGCTGTTTTGGTTGCTATTTTTGTTTTTTATGCAATTTTGAACAAATCAGTCTTACATTAAGCATTATTTATTGAGTTAATAAACATCCATGACGAAAAAGAAAACACCTTGAAATAGTTGAACGTGTCAGCAGCTGTCATAAAACCGATATTGCTTGAATACCATGGATTTACATGTAAGACTATTTCAGCAACTTGCAACACATCCAAATCGGGTTAGATAAATGTCTGCACTTCGCGTCATGATCTACAGGGCGCGCCAAAGGTTTGCTTTTGCCCAAACTTAGTACAATGGTGACGTTGTTTTCCTAGATTTTAGGTCTGGAGGAATTTTGCGCGCATGACCAATCGGATCAGTTTCCATGCATGTTAGCAAGTCATTAAGCGCCTCGGGCTGTGTGTGAAAGTTATAGCAGAGGTCAGCTTCCGGTCTTGAATCAATCATAAATGCGGGTGTCTGGAAAAAGGGTTCATTGGTGGACGCAGGGGGGGGGCATTCCGGCTATGGCCCCCTCCCAGAGTGCTGGAAGGGAGGCCAAACTATCTTTTGGTCTCCCAAAGGCGAGATACCTAAATTTTTGAAAAAAGGTATAAGGTAAAAAAGGTAAAAGAAACTAGGTCTGTCGAACAATTAAATCTTCGTTCCCATCCCCCCCAGGAGATCGATCTTGTACTTGGGAGAGGTACCTTACACCAGACCCCGTTCAAGTTGTTTGGCAGCATTACGTCATCATGGCTGGAGAGGCACTACAGTTACTATGCAGGGCATTGGAGAAATTGCACTTTTTCGAAGCTCTAAATAACCTGTTTTAGAACTGTATGAACAAAACTTATATGACTGAACAGAAAGCTAAAAGATTTTTATTTGTGAAACCATCAGACGTTTTGCAAAAACTCCAGTGAAGAATATTATTTTTACAAATTTTCCAGAGCGTGTCAAAATAAGGACATGTTCAGCACTAACAGCTGTTTGCAGTAAGACCAGGGGTGTAATTTTCTATCTCTTTGGGGTGCCTGAGCACCCCCAATAATGTGCTGAGCACCCCCAATACATGTGCCGCCCCTGGCTTATCACCGCTACCCTGAAGAGTGTCACCCTATCTCACCACTGCCACCCTGATTCGTGCCGCCCCTGTCAAGTTTTTCCCGTCCGGGATTCATTACTTCCACTCTGATTGTTTCCACCTCTTGCTAATCAATGCCATCTGACTTATCCTTTCCCCCTGATTTGTGACGCCGCATCATTGCCGCCCCTGTCTGATCAATGTCGCCAAAAATTAATCACTGCCGCCCCCTCCGGATGAGTACTGCCGCCTTTTGTTTCATCACTGATCAGCTGGCTGATCACGGACATCCCTGGTTTATCATTGCCACCTTGATTCATGCCGCCCCTGGCGAAAAAAACCCGGCTTATTTCAACATCCATATACTTGTCCCTCCTGGTTACTTACTGTCGCCCACCGAATTATCATTGCCGCCCCCCGGCTGATCACTGCCGCCCCTCGTTTACCACTGCCGCCCCTGGCTGATCATTGCCGCCCCTTGGCTGATCATTGCCGCCCCTGACTGATAACTGCCGCCCCTTGACTGCTAACTGCCGCCCTAGCGGATGACTGCCACCTCTTGTGGATAACTGCCGCCCCTGGCAGATCGATGCCGCCCCCTGGCAGATCACTTCCGCCCACTGACTGATAACTGCCGCCCCCTGAGTCATCACTACCGCCCCCTGGCTAATCACTGGCGCCTCCTGACTGATGACTGCCGCCCCTGGCTGTTCATTGCCGCCCCCTGGGCCGATCAGTGCCGCCCTCTGACTGCAAACTGCTGGCTCTTGGCTGATAACTGCCGCCCCTTGACTGATAACTGCTGCCCCTTGGATGCTAACTGCTACCCCCTAGCTGACTCCTGCCGCCCCCTGGCTGATTATTGCCGCCCTTGGCTGCTAACTGCCGCCCCTGGCTGACCAATACCGCCCCCTTGCTGATCATTGCCGCCCCCTGACTGAAAACTGCCGGCTCTTGGCTTATAACTACCGTCCCTGGCGGATCACTGGCCGCCCCTTGACTGATAACTGCCGCCTCTTGGCTGCTAACTGCCGTCCCTGGCTGACCACTGCCGCCCCTGGCTGATAACTGCCACCCCCTGGCAGATTACTACCGCCCCCTGCCTGATAACTTTCGTCCTTGGCTGATCACTGCCGCCCCTGGCTGATCCTTGCCGCCCCCTGACTGAAAACTGCCGGCCATGGGCTGATAACTGCTGCCGCTGGCTGATCACTGCCACCCCCGGCGGATTGATAAGTGCCACCCCCTGGCTGATAACTGTTGCCCCTTGCTGATAGCTGCCTCCGCTTGACTGATAAATTCCGCCCCTTGGCTGCTATCTGCCGCCCCTGGCTTATCACTGCCGCACCTTGGTTGATAATTGCCACCCTTGGCTAATCACTGCCGCCCCGTGACTGATAACTGCGGCCCCCTGGCGGATAACTTCCGCCCTTAACTGATATCTGCTGCCCCTGGTTCACCACTGCCGTCTCCCGGGGCAGTGAGCATCCTGGGGATATCTGGGCAGTGAGCATTCTGGGGGAGTATCCTTCTGTGGATATCACTAACATCATGTTATATGGAGCGTTAGTTTTAATATCGTATATTCATCCTAGTAGTCTTTCAGGTTTTACATAACGTCGAGTTTCATGTTACCTATAGTCTCTGACTTTAGTATATCGTGTGAAATTGTCTGTATCATTTTTTTCAGTATTTGTATTTCATTTCATTTTTTATATGTTTTATCATTTTCTGATACAACTTTCACAACCTGACCTGTTTTACCACCTGACTTGTGAAAATTCGTGCGAAAATGTCCTATTTGCGTATTTTATTTAGTGTTATGGGCGCCATATGACCCTAGATGTCGGCGCGCTCTAAAACCTCAAATATGATTATGGAGCGTCTCACGGCTAATCACTGCCACCCCTGGTTCATCACTGCCGCCCGAATTCATGCCGCCTCTGGCTCGTTGATGCTGTCCCTGACATATTTTGACCCAAATGCACGCCGCCCCGCCTCATCGCTGCCGCCCCTGGTTCATCACTGCCGCCCCCTGGCTGATCACTGTCTCCCCTGGTTCATAACTGCCGCCCAGATTAATCATTGCTGCCTTGATTCACGCCGCCCCTGGCTGATAACTGCCGCCCCTGGTATATCACTGCCGAGGAGACCAGTCTGGCCATGGGCCCCCAAAACCGGTCAAACTTAGGCCCTGCTGTAGGCACAGTTTTGTCAGGAGGAATCTCTAACACCCTTCCAGAAAGCAAGCAGCAGCCCACAATCGTCTAATCGTTATCTGTTTGTCTAATGGAGGAATTCTCCGAGCCGAGTAAGTGGTAGAATGCTGCTGCCGTGCTTTTACTCTTTTAGTGCCAGCCAGCGGTGAAATTTTTTACCTCTTTGGGGCGTGCGAGCACCCGTAATCACAATGAGAGCACCCCTAATACATGTTTCGCCCCCCGACTCAGCATTTCTGTCCTGATTCATGCCGCCTCCGTCTTACCACTGTGATCATGCCGCCCCCGGTTCATCACTACCACCCTGGTTTATGCCGCCATGGTTCATCACTGACGCCTCCTACCTATCACTGCCACCCTGATTCTTGCCAACCCTGACTTATCACTCCCGCTCTGATTCAAACAGCACCCCGCTCATCACTGCTGCCAGTCGCTCACCAGTGCTATCCCCAGCTTATCACTGCCACCCTGTTTCATGCTGCCCCCAGCTCATCACTACCGCCTCGGCTAATGAATGTCGCCCCTGACTTATCACTTCCGCTCTAATTCGTGCCGCCCTGGGCTCACGACTGCCGCCCCCAGCTCGGGGACGGCGGATTCAATTTTCGGTTGGTTGTACAAGATTTTCGGGAGGGGGTGCCTTCCTTCTCAAGGGGAAAGGGGGACAGTTCCATTCCCAGGGGGGGCACCTTTGGCTCCCTAGGGGTGCCCACTCAGGGGGAGGGGCGCTGACATCATTTCCCTGCGTTGAGTCGATAAATTGGGTCTATTTGCTCTCCATGGGATGGCTTTGATGAAAGAGGGCACCATTCATATTTGAAACTGTTTTTATTTCGCACAGAGGGCCCTACCTCTTCAGGTAGGCGGTGTTTACGTCTGATGTTTTCTTGGCCGGCCGGGGGCGCCGCCCAAATCCGGGGCGCTTTCCCAGACGAAGCCAGAACCGGGTGTGCAAAAATATACTTTTGCACACCCTCATTTTTTTCAGGTCTGTGCAATTGCACACCCTACCCTCCCCCCGCTCGGAGTCCGCCGTCTCTGTTCCAGCTTATCTTCTCCGCCCTGATCTGTGCTACCCGTAGTTTATAGCTACTACATACGGCTCACCATTCCCGTCATCGGCTTATACCCTTTGCCTTGATGCGTGCCACCCCCGGCTAATCAATGCTACCCCTCCCCAACTTATCACTTCCGCCCTGATTTGTGCCGCCCCTAGTTCATAGCTCCCGCCCCCCGAGTCTTCACTGCCGCCCTCTCCTTATCACTTCCACTCTGGTTCGCGCCGCTCCTAGTTCATAGCTATTGGCCCTAGCTCATCACTGCCGCCCTCGACTTATGACTTTGCCCTGCTTCTTGCCGCCCCGGGCAATCACTGTCGCCCCCAGCTTATCACTTTCATCCTAATTTGCGCCGTTCTTAGTCCATAACTGCCGCACTGGGCTCATCACTGCAGCACTAATGCTTGCCTCCACTGTGCGTTAGGGTAAAATAAAAGGCGGGAGGGCAAAAATAAAGGGAATGCACAGGTACAATGGAGTTGCCATATTTCTTAATATTTACAGAACAATACACGCGTTGTTTGGAGCACTATCGGTGTTTTTGCTTTCTTTCCACGTAGTGATTAAAGGGAATGTGGGACCTTTATAACGTGATTTTAACTGAGGTAGCCAAGTTGTAAAGCATGCCAGAAAACCCGATGCTCTATATATCATTTGTCTTGAAACTCAAACTTTCCGAAGAAAAAAGCTAAAAACTACCTGAAATGTACCCCTCATGTACCCTAAGCAGCAGGCCACAGTTGACAGCCATGTTGGTGTTACGACATATGCTGCCGTCACGGTAAGTATCAGCCAATCGAAGCCCTTGAAGCCTATTGAATATCGTAGTGGTTACCAGATCATGACATCATCCACAGGCAGATATTTATTTATTTCCTTAGAGGAGCATTTTAAAAATCAAAATATTTAGCCTATTGTACATTTTTCAGAGAAATAATGGACGTCTCCGTGATTTTCGGCTAAAAGTTCCCCTAATTACACTAAATTTCAGGATTCAACCTAGGTGCCACATTCCCTTTAAGGGGGTTCCCTTTTAACACGCACATTGACGGGGGTCTGAGCCACCTACGCTTTGACGGGGGAGGGCGGGTACCCGCACCCCCCCCTAAGATCTCGAGAACCACGCTAGGTAGCGAAAACGGTAAACAACGTTGGGTAGTCCATCCACTTCTCAATCGAAAATATTTGAACCATTTTTCAGGTCACATTTAAGGTCCCGAGAGGTAAAACATGCGGTCATAGGGATAACATGTAAATGAAGGTTTCCGTCCATTACATCTCAACAAGTAAAGATAGAGCAAAACGACTAGAACTGTATGAATCCTTGCTGCAAGTCGAATCGAATGATATATAATTTGACCTTGCTAGGTCAAATCAAGCATTTGACCTCACCTGAGGTCAGGTCAAGGTCAAAAGGGATGAGGTGGCTTAGTGGATAGCATCCTTGTCTTCTAAGCCACCGGTCCCGGGTTCAAGTCCTGGCGGAGCCTCTGAATAAGTCGATCTGATCCCCAAAATCCCTTCCAACAGGGTGAGAGTTGGCGACGCCGTATGACCCTGGCAGTTGGTGCGTCGTTAAACCCCAAAAATTATTATTAGGTTAAGGTCAAAATATATAAAGTGCATATCATTAGAACCTCAAAGACAAGGCGAGTCTAATGCAGCTAAAATAAAAGCTCCATCACCACCCACTACTGAGTTATTCAGTCAAAACCATTTTTCCCATGTATTTCCATGGAGAGGTCATGGCTTGTACCTGACCTTAGGTCATCGATATCAAAAATACCGTGACATATTTTAGAGAACTCGGTGGGCCCATTATATGATATGAGTTTCAATAGGATAAGTTCACCCTGTTCCGACTTATGCTATCTTAAACTTTTTTTGGTGTCAGGTCACTGGACCTGTACTGGTGATCTGACCTGAGATGACCTAACCTTAGAATTTTCACAGAAGTTGTAAAAATGATGAGAAAAAAGATATGCCAAGTACGGCGGCGCTACGCGCCACCGTTTTTCTGCTTTCTCCGAAAAACCCGAGGGTGGGGGCGGGTACCCGCCCCCAGTCAATGCGCGTGTTAAAGGGAACCCCTTTGGAGGGAATTCCCTTTAAAGAGAATCCCTTTAAGGAGAATGTGGCACATTGGTTGAATCCTGAAATTTAGTGTAATTAGGGGAACTTTTAGCCGGAAATCATGGAGGCGTCCATTATTTCTCTGAAAAATGTACAATAAGCTCAATATTTAGATTTTTAAAATGTTCCTCTAGGGAAATAAACATCTGCCTGTGGATGATGTCATGATCTGGCATTCACTTCCATATTCCATAGGCTTCAAGGGCTTCGATTGGCTGATGCTCACCGTGACGTCAGCATATGTCGTCACACCAACATGGCTGTCAACTGTGGCCCGCTGCTAAGGGTACATGAGGGGTACATTTCAGGTAGTTTTTGTTTTTGTCTTCGGAAAGTTTGAGTTTCAAGACAAATGATATATAGAGTACCGGGTTTTCCGGCATGCTATACAACTTGGCTATCTCAGTTAAAATCACGTTATAAAGGTGCCACATTCCCTTTAAGTCTTTTGTTTTCATTCCAATCTCTATCCACTCTGCCATGCTCAAGGTAAAATTTAACCCCACAAAACTGATACACTTCAATCGTGGACAGAGGCGCAGCCAGGGGGACACGTGCCCCCCATCGGTGCCGAGGTGCCCTTTCATCGTTAAGCGGCTTACCCGGTTTGGGCTGTGCCGCTCGAAATTTATTGCCATACGGCGTCGAACCTAGATGAAATTAGATCACATTGAGCGATTAAAGCTATTGTTTGATAATTTAGTACCTTTTTTGGTCAGCTAGGGCATTCTGTCGCCTTTCCAAGCACCCGGGAGAATATGGGTACGTAATTCGTGACCAACTAATGCCTCATCGTTGCCAATAATCGCACCGGCGGAGCTAATCTGGTGACCCTTGAGCTCATCTGGGGCCCACTGAGCTGGTCTTGGCCACTTGAGTGGATCACGTGCCCTCTAAGCTGATGTGGTGCCCGGTGAGTCAATCTGGTGCCCCTTGAGCAAATAATTGTGCTTCTTGAACCTAGCTAATGCTCTCTGAGCTAGTCTGATGCCTCCGAGCTCGCCTGGTGCCCTATTAGCTGTTTTAGTGCCCCTTGAGCTGATCTGGGCCCCCTGAGCTGATCACATGCCTCCCAGAGTTGATCTACTATCCCCTGAGTCAATATGGTGCCTCTTTGAGCTATGATCTGGTGCCCCCTGAGCTGGTCTGGTGCACCCTGAGCTGATCTTGTGTTCTCTGAGCTGAGCTATGCCCCTGCTTTGGTCTGGGGGCTGGGAGCTGATCTGGGCTCCCGGGCTGCTCAATGTTTTTCCCCCTGAGCAGATATGTTTCCCCCTGAGCTAAACTAATGCCTCCTGAGCCGATCTGGTGCCTCCTTAGCCAACATTTTGCCTCCTGGGCCCATCTCATGCCCTCTGAGCTCGTCTAGTGCCCCCTGAGCTAGTGTGATGCCCCCTGAGCCAATCTAGTGCCTCTTAGGCTGATCTGGGCCCCCTGAGTTGATTAAGTAATTTCCTCAGAAGCTCTGGGGCCCTGAGTTGAGTTGTGCCCACTGAGGTTGATGAAGGCCCCTGAGCTGGTATGGGGCTCCTGGGCTGATTAAATGCATCCTGGCCTGATCTAGTACCTCCTAGTTGATCTGTGCCATGAGCTGATCGGGGACCACTGAGCTGATCCATTGCCCTCTCTCTGAGCTGATATGGTGCTCCCTGAGCTGATCTAGACCCCTGCTCTGGTCTGGGGACTAGGAGCTTATCTGGGCCCCAGAGCTGATTGATCTGGTGCCCCCTGAGCAGGTGTATTGTCCCTGAGCTAAACTAATGCCCTCTGAGTTGATCTGGTGCCTCATGTGTCATAATTGTGCCTTCTGAGCCCATCTGATGCCCTCTGAGCTAGTCTGGTGCCCCCTGAGCGAATATGGTGCATGGCCCTATAAGCCTATCTGCGGCCCATTGAGCTGGTCTGATAACCCCCCATCTTTGGAGCCACTGAGCTAGTCTAGTCCCGGGCCACCCCCATCTTTGGAGCCACTGAGCTAGTCTAGTCCGGGCCACCCCCCATCTTTGGAGCCACTGAGCTAGTCTAGTCCCGGGCCAAGCATAAGTTGCTCTGGGGGGGGGGCTCTGATCCACACCAGGGGCCCACTGAGCTGGTCTTGAATAGACAGAGAATAAGAACACGAGGCCAACTCCCATCACCTCGGGGATCACGTGGCTAGTCTAATCCCAGGGGGCACAACTGGGGGAATGAGGGGCAGCTGCTCTGGAGGACTCTGATCTACACTAGGGGGCCCCTGAGCTGGTTTTGAATAGATGCGGAATAAGGACACAGTGACAGTTTACTCCCCTTGTAAAATGGAGCTAATGAAGAATGAGCCGTCATCGCTAAAACGGCTTGTGATGCCTAGGCACCCCGGGTTTAAATGAATTACTTATTATACTGGTGGATTCTGGGGAGGGGTGATAAAAGGCATGTGCCCCTGAGCTGAGAGCACAGTCGCCTGAACCAGGATTTGTACTTATTAATTTAAATGAATGAAGAACTAGTTTCTCACAATTTTCAGCCCTATCCAAGCTACCAGCCTGTTTACTTTTTCTTTACTTCAACTGAGACCGATCCTGGTATCTCCCAAATTATCCCGGCAACAAAAATTGTATCCGTCCAATGTCACTATGCCACACCTCCTCTCACGGCCCTTGTGGGAACCGCGGAACTTAATCCGCGTTCAACCAGGGCTCACTCGTCACGACACAGCCAGTGGGCATAACAAATAAATTTTCGACTCCAATATGTCTTATCTTGCACATAGTGACAGATATCACAGGCTCCGCTGAATTCTCTGATGTCCAGTACTTGCATGAGTTGGCTGATTTGTCCTTAAATCTATCCCAAAAAGTCGTGTCCTGGGTATTTTCATGAGATTTCGGTGACACTTTTGTTTTGTCTGGTTTTAATTCAGTTTTCCTTCTCCGTCAATGCTTGATTTGCATTTGTCTTGGACCAAAGGTACCCAAAAGTTGATATTAACAAAGATATGGTAAGTTTTTTAGGTTACCTTAAAGTGCCCTTTCTCTCCCGGGGTGCCCCTCAAAGGTGGTGTGCCCCCACACCAAAGCTCTGGCTGCGCCCCTGATCGTGGAAAGATTTAAAGCTCAGATTTGATTATTTTAAGACGTGTATGTAGCTTTGGGATGTCGCCTAAAAAAATACCTGCCCAACATTAAAATAAAATGTTCCCTGTGCTATAAAAGGCGCAAAAAGCGATGAATAACAGATTTGGTGCAATGAAGGGGTGCCGCCCCCCCAACGCCGCCGCCCCTATGGGGTGCCGCCCCCCACCAGCTGAGCACCCCCAAATATTTTTGGAAAATTACACCCTGAGTAAGACTAATCTCGATTTTGATTGGCTGTTGATTTCTGACCTTTGATTGGCTGTTGGTGGTACTTGCAGCAGAAGACAATAAACACCGGTGATCTCTTGAGCGAAGGTAAATTTATTTCTCTCGGCTATTAGGTAGGCCTGAGTTGATCAAATAAATGCATGCACTTTCAACAAATTCTTTGAAGTGTTATAATTTTTTCATTAGATTTACGTAAAATACGCTGCTCGCCGTTGAGATCAAGGTTACTGTCAAATGGGTGAAAGAAGTTGATTTCGATTTATACTAGATTGGTGCCAAATACGCCCAAACTTGGTATGTTTCAGCTCATCCTTCCAAAAACTTAGTAGAATCTCCTATAAGTTAGTAGAAAAGGGCGGTGACGTCATCATGGGAGGACTATATTTAGTAGGAAACTTGGTTGTACCCGTAGTTAAAGTACCCTGCCTTACACTAGGTCTGTCGAGCACCCAAATCGCACGTCCCACCCTCCCCCTATGGGGAAGCTTTAGCTCCTCCCCAAAACTCGGGTCTGCATCCGCCCCTGAAAAGGTTCGGTGCTGAGATTGATCCGTTTTTTAGCTATGGTAATGCGTTTAGTGGGCATGACACATTCCAATGGATTAAAGAAGAATGGGCTGTCCAGTTAAAACAAAAAAAAATCGGGGAATATTTTTTGAATGGGAAGCGCTGACTGAACAGCCGTCTTCAGTCGGAACTTGCGAGTTAGCCGAACAGCCAGGAACGTCCGCGCCAGGGCAGATGGATAACGGGAACGGGGCTAGATAGTGCGGAAATGAGCTAAACGGAATTGACGGAGAAAAGTAGCAAAGTATCAAAACTCGTGGTGCGACAACGTTGGAGCACATTATAGGCTTCCAAGCTTTAAAAAAACAGCAGCTTAAAATATCAGAGAAAATAGTGCAAAATTTGGTCCTTTCTTCAAACTTGTGCAACAGTTAGTGGGGAAAGGCTTTGCACAGATCATATCGAGTGACATGTCTGCCTTCAAGACGCTCCGCTCCTCGAATCCATAAAATGATAAAACGGCCTTTTCAACAAAACAGTAGTATGTAAAATATTCAAATACAAAAAATATATATATAATAGCCGGGCATTTTTTTGAACCACCAACAACATTTACCTCGACTAACAACGTATCCAATCTGGTTGCACGCCACATTGAGGAAAGGAAACTCGCCTCCATTGCTGGAAAAAGTCACGTGCCAGACACACGCACGTGCACATCAGGGGTTGGAATTCTCCGTCAGATCTTACGACGTGCATATCCTTGACCTTTCGCGTGTTTGTGAATCCTGGGTAAACAAATTAGTGTGCTAAGCTGAGACTGGTCAATCAACTGTTTTTGAATCAACATTTACAGGCGAACAAATCTTTTTCTTGCCAATAATATATACATCAAATAAAGGCAAATCGAGTTTTTAATCGAATGTTTCCTACTGTCTTGGCGTAAAACGCCTCCCTAGTCAAATAAAAGTCACTTCAAAAACTTGGTTCCAGAAAGGCTAAACAGTGGTCACATGGCTTACCGTCACAGTGGTGTAGACGTTATCGTCTTCGCCTCCCATGCTGGAGACCCCGGTTCGAATCATGCTATTGCGGTTCTTTGCAATTGGCTGTTTGAAGTGGGCTGTCTGTTTTGGTGAGTTTTTAAGACATTAAAACGAGTTTGTGGAAGGGATTCCAGGGAAAGCTTATCTTAGCCTGACACGTTCCGGGAGGGGGAGACTGTGATTCTTTCCCGTACTCTTTGAAGAGTAACACAATAGGAGATACGAGTGCCTCAAGTCATCGGAGTTTGAATTTCAGCCATGCGTCTTTATCATATTTCTGTTGGTTAACTAATTCGTCCAGGCTTATTCGGACATCAATCGGGGGCGAATCTAGGGATGGGGGCATAAAAGGCTGCCCCTCTAGTGGCGGATCCAGTACCTCGTTTCGGGGAGAGGACTAGGGGACTTGAGACTCCCCGTCATAGCATCGGAACAGCCTCCGGCTATGCAGTTACTATAGGCATTAAGCCATTTTAGGGGAGTGCTTGAGCCTTCCTAGCCCCCCTTTTATCCGCCACTGTGCCCCTCGAAGCCCCTCAAATTTCGCACATTTTCTTCCCAACTCATGTCTTGGTTTGGAAGAAACCAAGGTTGTAAATGGGAAGTTCGAGACCCTAGCCCACCCTCCACCGAAATGCAGCCCTGGATCCGCCATTGTATATAGGCATTTATAGGAATTGGGATAGGTTGTTGTCCAACATGATGATTTCAGACTTCGTTCATTTTTGGCGTTCTTTTGTTTTGGCTTCTACACACCTGCTTTGGTTTTGGGAAGCTTAAAGGGAGTGTCCCACTTTTATATTGGGTTTTGAACTGAGTTAACAGTTTTGTAGAGCGTGTTGAGAAACTACTATCTGCATATTTAATTTCACCAAAAGCTCTCGGTATACAATTTCCGCCAGCTTTAAAATTCAAAGAAAAGGGGCCTATTGGCTCATTTCAGATCCTGAATGAATACCTTCCATATGGTTGCAGTAATCTGATTGGTTGTAAGCCCTACGTCTCGCCCACTCGCTGAAAATACCATGCTAGCGAGTGAACCAGCATGCAACTGCCTGTCGACCGGAAGATTAGGCAACATTTTGCCCAGTTCAGAGTGTTATTGGGCCAAAATTAGTCCAATAACCGCAATACACATCATATCCTCCCTCCCCGTACTTGTCCAAACAAGCTTTGAAATGTTTTTTTTTCTTCAAAATCCAACTCTCAAAATTGAAATTGTTTCCTTACATCAGACATATGCATAATCTTTCCACCACTGAATAAATTTGGTCGCCGTAGTGACATCTGACGTTCAGTTCTCTCACCAGTGCTTCTTATTGCACTGCATGCTATTTTCGCTTCGGAAACGCTGTGAATGGAGCTTTATAGCGAGTCTATGATCAACGTATGGGATTTCACTGATTATCAGCAGTGTTGTTTTGATGACGTCACATATTGCTAGAAAAGAGTTTATATTTCTCTTCTTAGCGTATGAAAGTGGGAAAAGATCCCGTTCCCTGGTTTTCAAATCTCTCTTGTTCTTAAAATGTTTTTTTTAGGATTTTCACAAAGTGGTCCACTCCCTTTTAAGCTGATACCAAATGACAAAAAAAACGCACTTCAGAAGCATGTTTGACAAACTTTGCTTTAACCGGAGGGCGGATAAAGGTTCAAAGCAGATTGGGTAAGCTGTTATGTGGTATTGAAGCTGTGTAGAGTCCGGAGGCTACAGCCAAAATGCATTGCACAAAGTAGTGATCTCGGTTTAAATAGGGCCGGGGGAGTGACGTCAAATGGGTCACACGTGTGACGACTGACGCAGTCGGCTGCCGGCGGAGATAGTCGGCACGTGGGTTCCAGCGTCTCGTCTTTGTCGGTGGCTGGCCATCCCAGCCCAGCTGCTGCGCACATGCTTCCGCATATGACAAAGCAAACGGTCCGAAGCTTTTCAATACTCTTTTCAGCTAGTAGACGTGCGTGAACAAGTAGATCAAGAAGTGACATCCTGGGTACTTCCCACTCAATTAAACTTCACCTGGACAGATGAGCTGGAAGATGAAGATATGGAACAGCACCTGGCTTTAGATACTGGTTGGCCGGCAGTCCAAGGGACACAGGTACGATCTGTCCATGTCACTCCCAAGAGAACGCAGGGGGCATATCTGCCCCTATTTTTACATTGACTCTGTCCTCTCTGGCACAGCCGTGCAGCTACTCTTCTCGCGGTTTTGTAACCATTCTTGGAAAAAGAACAAAGTCTAGGTGTTGCGAACATTCCGGTTTTGAGGCATTTGAGGCACAGCTAGGAGCGTAAATACCCATGATTTCTTGTGCTCTCACAACTGTCTTCAATTGGCGTGAAACTATATATATATATATATATATATATATATATATATATATATATACATATATATCAGGAAATTTGATTATCCACTCTACCCTGGCACACACTCTTTATCACAGATACATGTATAAAACTTGGAAAAGGAGCGTCGTCGTTGAGGTTGTTACTGATTTCAATTCAAATTATAGCCCTTCATAGTACGCCCCACAATATACACAAGTGCGCAAGGCTTCGTAGAAGCGTGACGTCACTGGGGCGTGGTGATACACAGGGAGATAGGAAGTGTGGGGCCCCTGATCGGCGTAATTGTTTTATGTATACGCAATTTTCGGTCGTCCTGGGGTAAAAATTATGAGATTGCTAGTGACATAGTTTTGAACTTACCAGTCACCTGTAAAGCCATCGAAAACAGCACGGGAGAGACCTTTGGCGTATTTACGGCCACTTTACGCCGCAATGTCGAACTGAAGGCGATAGCTCGCGGGCATTTCTTATGAATAGTAAAAAGTACAGTGCTCTCTCTATATTAGAGCTTTGGTAGCTTGAAAAGAGATTTGGCTCATTTCGTTCACATGCTAGCCATTCACAGCGGCATGAAAAGTGATTTGGATAGCTTTAAATACTAAACGCTCCCTAAATGCGAACATAATCCCTGATGTGCTAGCCATTTTTCGAGCGTTTATTGTTTTGTAGATATCTCTGCTAACTTTGCATCGCAAGAAGTTAGCACCGGCGAATTTGGACCGGTTTTCGGAAAGTCACATTTGCCCACGCCCTCGGGAGTCACTAAGGTAAGTTGATTCTCAGGTGATACCACTTTTCTGAGGACCAGCCGAATTCCAGCCACGCTGGAGTTTTATGTGGGCCGGGAGAACAGCTCGAATAATAAGCGGTGAAGCTGCAGCATTTGCCCGAGTGCACAAGTTGAGGTTTACCAGCGCGCGAACGGCTATTGCTGTGACCAGGTGGACTTCCAAAATGGCATGTCTGTCTCCAGTTCTAATGTTACATATGTTTCAAGAGCAGTGGCAGGTCAGGGGGGGCAAAAAGTAATTTGCCCCCAAACGGAAAAGCTCGGGGTAAAACTGTTTCCCCCAAAGCGATCGACCTCTTTTTTCCCCGACTCCTTTTTAGTTTATAAGCAAGATTTTGGTGCTTCAACTCTCAACTTCAAGCAGAACCAGTTAAGTTCAGTGGAAATATGTGGCCTTGGATAGGAAAGAAGTATCTTGAGGTCATATTTTGCAGCCCCTGACGTTTTTGTTGTTTTTTTGCTTTTCGCCTCAAATACCCGTACCGGCAAGTCAAATTTGAGCGCGATTGCGCACTGTGTGACGTTTTTTTTTTGCTTTTCGACTTTGGTTTGCCCCTCCCAAACCGACCGGCTAGATCCGCCACTGTTCAAGAGCAGATACATTTCGAAGTGCTGCACCAAGGAGCATGACCATACGTTGATACATTGTTGACCGGCCCTTTTCCTCGAACCCTAAATGCGAAATGTAGTAAATAATATATTTTTTTTTCTTTAAGTGATTATATACTCGGACACATACCTTTCTAAGGAAGATTCTGGAAGATTCAGGATGATTCTGATGAAGAGCTCTGTCAAAATATGTAATCACTGTCAGTTTACTATCTTGTGCATCTAGGATTCGAGGAGAAAGGCCAATTAACAACTGATCACGTTTTATTTGTTTCATCTATCTGATGGGAAAGTGTCCTTACCCCTTGAGGTGTACATTCCCACAAAAGTGTCACTTGACCATTTACTTCGGTATTTTCTCCCTACCAGCGCAAGCGAATGCTCGCAAATCTACTGTTGGTGAACTGGCTCGATAGAAAACCGAAAAATATGACTAGAGATCATCCGAGGTGATCCTAGATTGATTAACACTGATATGACAATGCAAGCTCAATAAACCCTATTGGACAACCAGAATCTAGGGGTCCTGATCCCATACTTCTTACCCGGTCTCTTCACACATAGGTACAGCAAAATTAATATAAAGTTACTGCCGAATCTGAGTCTTTCCACTTCAGAAAAATTGTGGCATTGCCTAGCCTACATGGTTTCACTTGCAGAACTAAGCCACAATCCATTGTATGCAGCGGTGGATCCAATGGGGGCTAGGGGGTCAAGCCTCCTCCCAAATGACCAAGCACTTATACTTAAAGGGAACGTGGCACCTTGGTCGAATCCTGGAATTTAGAGAAATTAGGCGTACTTTTAAAATAATGAAACCACTCATGGTTTCTCTGAAAAATGTACAATAAGCTCAATATTTTGATTTTTAAAATACTCCTCTAGAAAAAGAAATAAATATCAGCCTGTGGATGATGTCACGATCTGGCAACCACTACCATACTTGAAACGCTTCAAGGGCTTCGATTGGCTGATGCTCATCGTGACGTCAGCATATGTCGTCACACCAGCAGCTCACCACAATGGCCGCCCGGCGAGGGGTTGATGGTGGGTTGGTGCCAGGTAGGTTTTAGCTTTTTTCTACGGAAATATCGAGTTCCAAGACAAATGATATATATATATATATATATATATATATATATATATATATATATATATATATATATATGGAGTACCGGGTTTTCCGACTTGCTTTACAACTTGGCTATCTCAGTTAAAATCACGTTGTGAAGGTGCCATATTCCCTTTAATACATAGGCGAGGGACTGCCCGAGGTACTGGCGGGTAAGGCTCGAGGCCGGAAGAGAGCTTACCCATCCCGCCCCTACAATCTGCGCTTCTATCCGTTCACAGAGTTCACCAGGAGTGCACTGCCCTGCCCGGCTCTGACGTCATAGCGTCCGGCGGCGAACCAATTGCGAGTCGCCCGGCTTATGACGTCACGCGGCAGCCCCCGAGGCGGGTCACAGCGTGGGGAGTAGCTCGCAGGGTGACCAGTCATATCTTCTACTCCATTACTTCTACCGACACTTCTCCCCCGACGCGTCTTCTACGCGACAATTCTTCCACAACAAATGCTTCTACAGTCAAAACTTCTACGCGACAAATCTTCTACTGCCTTAACTTCTACTTGACATTTCTTCTATACGATATTTCTTCTACTGCAAAATCTTCTACACGACTCTTCTACTACTGCAACCACTTCTACTGTAGAAGCTTCTACGTGACATTTCTTCTACTGCAACTACTTCTATGATCAGCACTCCTACGTGAGTCTCTTCTCCCGCAAAAAAATTTATAGTCAAAATTTCTACACATTTCTTCTACTTCACATAGGCCCATGGTTGATGTTGGGAATGCAGCGATTGGAAGGAAAAGATCATCTGCAGCTCCTGAACGGGGATACCCTAATTTAGCGCGCTGTGTGTGGGCCACAGGGTGGGTCAATCGGGAACTCATTCCTTTCCTTCGCTGAATCCGTCTTTGGATTGGATTTGTTTTTTTTTGCGTGACAAACATAAGTAGATACCTTTTCAACTTTCTGCGTAAAGCGAAATTTTTTGCAGATGATATTCGCGCTCTTCTGCCCACGCCTGGCACTGGAGTCTCGTACCGGGTGACTGGCGGCGGGGGGAGGGTGACAATTTTCGTAGTTTGGTCAGCCGATAGCGATCGACAGGACGATAAGGGCGGGCACACGTGAAAATACGGAACAAAGGCACAGGCAGCGTTTCTAACGCTTGCTTCCTGGAAACTTCCCCAGACGGCATGGCACCAACCCCAGGCTCGATAACATCAGCAGGGGCTTACGGGATGAGAGGGGTGGTCTCAGGTCACCCTCCTTGTTATCACGGTTACCCAAAGGAGAATGTCACGTCAAACTCGGCATTGTGTCTGGCTCATAGCTGAGGGGAAAGGGTGGGAACGGAAGATTGCTTCCGTGAAAAAGGTAGTCACTGGATGGGATGTAAAAAAGTACGTACGCCGTGGCCGCTGTGGCCGGGATGAAACTGCAAAGTTGCTTAAAAGGCCTAGCTTAGACACTCTTCATAGGAACTTATGTATGAAACATATATGAACAAAGATAAAATGATTAAGGTTTCATTTGAGATCCTTTAAGGCACATAAGACCGCCTAACCTATTTATTGGTAAAACAGAGCAGGTTTTCCAGCCATGCCGGCAGGGTGCATAACTCCCCGGGTGTCGGCAGAGTGAGGGTTAAGTCACCCTCCACCGGGGGTCCGTCGCCAACTTGGCCCCACCGGGGGCATCAATAGTCCCCCTCTAACTCCGAAAAATATGAGGGTTAGCCGCAAATGTACGAAGTGCGTTGGAACGCTCATGTGAATTCAGTATGTTTTACTTCCCATGTTTTAACGCTCAGGTTGATGGTTTGACCTCCAGAGGTCAAGTTGGGTCACGCTACGCTATTTCCCCTAAAATATGCAATACCTAAGAACCCTGCGCATAGCTTTCATACCATTAAAGCTGTTGAGATCTGGTAAAGCACATTTGAGAAGAAAATGTCAGGGCTTAAAGCCATAACATGCATTTCCAGTTCCTTCATACACATACAAAAGAAAAAATACACGCTACAACAAAAGGAGAGAACAAATATCTAGATAGAAAAATCAGTGGAGGAAGGCGCCGGAGTTGAGGAACGATGAGTGCGGAGGGGGCAGCTCGCAGCCCGCCAGAGACGCGGGTTATCCGTGCCATATGGTGCGAGGCTTCATATATGGTATGTGACTGCGGTGACTCTTTCGACACAAACCATGGAAGGCCTCGCAGCCGATGCGTCTACATACGGACGTGCACGCTCGCGGGACTACGAGTTCGATATGAAGTCAGCTCAGTCGACCGGCGCAGTGGCAGAGGATACTAAATACGGATGGTACCGCTACTTTCAGAGGTAATACGCACGCACGCCGAGTGAATTCCGATATGTGGAACATAATGACCCCGCCAGTAGTTTGACCACCAGAGGGCACCTCTTGACCTACCATGACCTGAGGTCCCGAAGGGTTATGAGGTAACCGTGACGTAAGACAAATGAAAGCCAGTGACGAGACATAGGTACACGATCACGTTTAATTTAGCGGTCAAGCTCTATTAGGTCAAAAGTTATCGTCAAAACACTGCAGTTGACCCCTGGTGACCTGCGATGGCCTGAGATACCTAAATCAAAGGCAAATATTGTCTCTGGAATCCGTGAAATAGTAGCCAATAATGTTTTTTCTGAGACATCTGATCATTTGCAATCATCTTTGTGACTTTTAGGTCATAAGAGAGCTTTTCCCATGTTTTTTATGGCAGAGGTCACCTCGTGACCTGACCTCACTATACCAAATAAAAAATTGTGGGTAAAAATTTTGTAGACGCTGGAGGGTTCAAAAAGTGCAAAAGGTTTCAAATCAATCGGCCTAAAAATGCAGCTATGGTAAAGCTCAAAATTTGTAAGTGAGACGACCTTCTTTAATTTTGCTTGATGACCTGACCTAGTGCGGCCCGGGGTTGAAAACAAAATTCACACCACGCCCCCCGGGGTGTATGGGCACTCGGCCGCGGTACAAGTGTCCCGGCCAGCGAGGCTGGGGTGGTCAGAAAAATGTTTTTTACTAAATAACTCAGTAACAGATGGTGACAGAGCATTCATTTTAGCTGCATTAGACTCGCCTTATCTTTGCGGTTCTAATGATATGAATTTTATATAATTTGACCTTTACCTGACCTGAGGTCAGGTCAGGGTCAAATTATATAAAATGCATATCATTAGAACTGCAAAGCCAAGGCGAGTCTAATGCAGCTAAAATAAACGCTCTATCACTATCCGTTACTGAGTTATACAGTAAAAACCATGTTCCCATGTATTTCCAACGGAGAGGTCATGCCTCGTACCTGGCCTTAGGTCATTGATATAAAAAATACCGGAACACATTTTAAAGAACTCGGTGGGCCGATTATGTGATATGAGTTTCAATCGGATAAGTTCACCCTGCTCCGACGTATGCTATCTTAAACTTTTTTTGAGGTCAGGTCACTTGCCCTGCACTCGTGACCTGACCTGAGATGACCTAACCTTAAAATTTTTCACAGAAGTAGTAAAAATGATGAGGGAAAAGGTATGTCAAGTACGGCGGCGCGTAGCGCCGCCGTTTTACTGCTATCTCCGAAAAACCCGAGGGGGCGAGTACCCGCCCCCGTCAATGCGCGTGTTAAAATCAGGTACCTTCATATTAGTGATGGGTGAGAGATTATACATGAATGACTTGTATTACAAATATCATGACCAGTCCATGTAAGTAATGACCGTACGCTCGATAGTGTGTAATGCTGGGCGTGGAAACATGCTGCGTACTCTCTTTTGGATTTAGCTCTTCTACGGTAAGTCTAAATCGGAAAGGCTGTAGCGTCCGCAGACGGGTTCCGGTCCAGCCTCCCCTTCCGCCCGTGTAGCCGTCTCGCGGTGTCGCGGCGTCCCCCGGTCTGCCTGTGAATGACACAGTAGGGGGCCCGACCCTCTGGTCAGATATGCGCCACCGCCCTGTACTGTTTGCCTTTAGCCAGGGTCACTGGGGGTCGACCGCTGCCGGGTCTGCCGGAGTGTTGGCTGTTCAATTTGAATCCTTGACGAGTTCGCGCTGTTCTTTTTGGCATTTGCGAGAATAATTCTGGTCTTTTCCAAACGATCTGCGTGGCGTCATCGCTCAACGCATCGTCATCGAGTTAGTTTCCGCTCAAGCCTTCTCCACAGGGGGTGGAGATCTCTTTTCAAACCAGGGGGGTCCCGGTCTGGTCGGGCCTGCAGGTTTGGATGTTTTTAGTAAGAAAATGAAGACACTAAAATTCGGGTCATGCCTATAAATACCGTATAAAACCGTAGGATCGTAGGATTTGTACACGAGCCGCATCATAACTTCCTCGGTAGGTAAAACCGACATGCACATTTCAACACACTTCGAGCTTTTAATCAGATTTTTTCGGAAACTCAAAATGAGATACGGATCTAAGCCTCTGCCGTTGACTCGGACTTTGAAAGAATAGCGATTATAACGTACCGTGCGTTTTTAAACTAGTCCTCAACGAAAACGTGTTAGCACTTAGCAGCAGACAACATTAGCGTGTGAAATCAAAATACATTTCAATGCTCAAGCCTAGCGTAATCCCCTTCTGAGAAGTCTTACGACCCCAGCAGTGGATGCATCATTATAGCCCTAAACGATTATTACGATGTAAATATTTTGATGACATGATGACCGAAAATTCTGAGGCATGCTACAGTATGGCGATAACTAGGTCCAGTATGCTGTTTCTGTAAAATTGGCTTAGTTTCTGACTCTTTCTCCCCCTCTCTCTCTCTCTCTCACCTGATGGTTTTGCCCTCTAAAATTCCATGACAAAAATACACCATACATCAAAGGAAATTTTAGAAAACAATAAATTATGCCACGGAAATTCTTTCCTTGAATGTGTGAAAAATTTAATAGTTTTTCATTAAACCACCTTCTTGATACTTTTCGTGTATAGAATCATGGGTCCCGCCGCTGGGGCTACGGGGAGACGCGTCCCCCACTTTTGAGAGTGGGAGAGGGCGGAGTATGTTTTGTCCCCCTCCCCTGCCCACCACGTTTCACGCATTGTTCCATCACGTTGTCCCGAGTGCTGAAACCAAAGCGAATAACAAAGAGCAGGCCTCCTACAAACACCAATTACAACCACAATTTCTTTCCGATACATGACTGTGGTCCAGATGCACAATTTGGTCTCTCAGGGGCCCTTGACTGGTTCAGGGATCCCGAGATCAAGTCAGAAACCTTCTGCACAATATATTCTCAGTGGGCCCCAGGCCAGCTAAATGGACCCAGCACCAGCCTAGGGTGCCAGATGAGCTAAGGGCTCTAAAAGCTCAGGGGCCCCATTTCAACACAATGTGCCCAGACAAACTAATTGGATCCCTACTAGTTAAACAGGCCCAATGCCACCTCAATGGACACCAATCTAGCTAAGGGCCCTAAGACCAAGTCAGGAACCTCTCACATAATTCTTCTAAGGGGCCCTAGGCTAGCTCAGGACTTCCTTTGAAATTTTACCTCAGGGGCCCCTTTTAGCTCAGGGGGCCCCAAACCAGCTTGAGCCCTAATATCACTCCCGTAAGCTCCTGTGCAATACCCTCCCAAGGACCCAGAATAACCCAAAGGCCTTTTGCGAAACCCTCTTTCAAGAGGTCCAATGTCAATTCAGGAGGCCCAGGCCAATACACTCAACTCAGGAGGCCCATACAAATTAAGAGGGTCAGATCAGCTGGGTGCCTCGACGAACTCACGAAGCCCAAGATGAGCACAATGGGGTCGCAAACAAGTCACAGAGGCCCATTTGTTAAACAGACCCGATACCAACCCAGGGGCACTTGTAAGCTCAAGGAATATAAGCTCACCAGCTAGGGGCCATAAAACCGAGTCAAAAACCTCTTATGTAGCTCCTCTCAGGGGCCCTTACCAGCTAATTGTGACACCAAACCAAGTCACACCCCAAGACAAAGTCAGTAAGCTCCTGTACAATACTCTCTTAGACTATCAGATGCGCCCAGGGACCCCTTGCAAAACTCCCTCCCGCATGACCAAAACTAAACTCAGGGGACCCAATATTAGCCGAGAGGGACCATTCCAGTTAAGAGGTTCCAGACCAGATAAGGGGCCAGACGATAATAATAATAATTAAGACGGTATAATAATTTTACGCGTTGATCATGTAGGAAATTTTTATGTAGCTAATTAAATGTGTAGACCTTCTGTTTTGACTATAGAAGTCTAAGCAGTAGAAGAAATTTATTTCAAACTCAGCCTGTAGATAGTGGTTGCAGTAGAAGAAAAGTAGAGTAGAAGATCGAAGGGGCATTCCAGGACAAAACGACCAAAAATATTTCAATTTGACACCACCATGTCTAGAAAAAATCTGAAACTTTGTCTCCGGGGTATTTTTGGGCCAGAAACACGCCTGTGAGAATCTTAGCCCCCTCCGACCAACGGTGACCGAGTTATAGCCCGAGGCATTTTCGGGAGGTCACGTTGTAGACTCATGTTTGATGCTTCATAACTCAACAACGCATCACCTGATTAACAAGTTTTGTATATCATTGAACTCATCTTGAATAATAGTTTATTTTGAAAAAAAGAAAATTTTAAAATTTGAAAATTTTTGACTTTTAATTTGTTTGACCTTTTCCTTTTTGACCTAGCTTGACCTTTTCCCAGTTGAAATTGCCCATTTAGACACCTCAAAAATGTTTCTTTATAAAATATCTTTCAATAGCAAAAATAAAAAAATGCGTTCTTGCTATAAGTTCCGAATATTTAGCACCTAAGGTAGGTATGTACACGGTTTTTGACCATTGCGGTAGTACAGCCTTATGTTTAACGCCGCAAATATAGCGATTGCTTTTGTAATCGGTCGCTGGAAATCATACTCCATTGTCTTTACGAAATTTTAATCGTACAAGTATCCGAATTTATGACAATTAACACGCGCCCACCCGAGGGGGTGGGCAACCGGCCTCCTCAGGTCTCTACAGGTAGTAAAAAAATACCTTCGCGCAGCGCCGCCGTACTCCATCTACCTCTAACACAACATTTTGCAACTTCTGGAAAAATAATTTAGGTCAATTGGGAGGTGGTAGGTACCGTAAATGCTGAAGGCCAGCAGGCAACTGAGTGGTGAGGGGGTGACCTCAGGTAGACGGTCGTCGTTATGCCTTGTGGGACTTTCAACTCTGTTTCCTTGATTAGCACTTTATCGTGGGAGTTGCTCGTTTGGGTGGTGGGGTCAGGGTCTCCGTAAAAAGTCCCTTGATGACTCTAGTGAGACACCTACTCCTAAAACCGCCTCCTTGCCGCCCCGGTACACACAGATAATTTTTTAGTACCCTCTGTACTACTTGAACTCTTTTTTATAACTCAGTAGCCTGGGGCTGCTAAGCTAAGTCCTAATCCGGGAGTGAAATCGGACACACCAAATAAAGTGATTCACCAAAGTACATTTTGCAGTGTCAATGTATTTGTCATGTTTTTCACTCTCCAATCGATACTGCATGGACTCCATGGCTATATTAGATTAGAGTACTAACAACATGCAAGCAAGAGGTAAGATAACCGTTATCTTAGATCAGTACCCTGGTGGCTCTTCATCCAGTACCTAATTGGAAAAATGAGTTTCCTAACACCAGGTGGTACTACATCTAACATCCAAGTTGGTGTAAGTAACCCCTGATCAAAATTGTGGGTACTTAATCTAGTACCTATTTTGGAAAAGGAGAGTTTTCTAACACCAGGTGGTACTGCATGGAGCATTCATTCGATATGTTCAATCCCCTTTGGAATACTTCGGTGTGAAGACAGAAAAATGGCGCCAACTTTAGTGCAATAAAGGTGGTATTTTACTCTCTATTGAGTTCTTTCTTTGAACCAAGCGACTTTTGCTTCTTCCAGCGCCATTTTCCTGCAGTGAGTGGCGGACGGAAGCTCAGCCCGTGGAACATTTGGCAAAAGGTGAGAGTTGGCATCTGTTTTGTGATTGAACAGGGTTAGGTGCATTAGGTACCAGTTATCTCTTGACATCCTTTGTGTATGGCATCTTCATCATTAGACCAGCCAAATTATAACCGGCGTAATTGTGTATACAAGCACGTCCATGAAACCTAAACTGAAAACATGGTAATGCTTCAAAGATTATGGTTAGGTAATGCATTTGACTGATTTGCCTGCTTCTGGATTGAATGCAAAATATGAAGCCAACGTAACTTCCATTAATGAGTTTTTGAAGGTCTACAGGGAGAAACCATTTCTAGGTAGGTGCTCGGTAACTATAAATAATGTTGAAACTCCAACAATATTTAAAACTTCCTACGAGGCAGAGATGAGGATTCTATTTCTGTAGGGGCATTCTACAATCACCCAGCATTTGTTATTTTAAGATCACATGCTTCTATTTGGCTTCCTGATTCTAAGAAGGGCTTGTTTATTTAGAAAACAGTTAATAATAGAAGAAAATTGTGTTAAACTGTCAGAGTACCCGTTTTTCTAATTCGAGCACCACCGAATAAAAAAATTCCTACCCTTGCTTGTAGTTAAACTCATAAGCGTAGGTACATACGTCCAAAACATTGGGGATGAAGTTTTATCTTAGAGATATTTATTTTCAGTCAACGCTATTTATCTAATAATTAAAAATAATTAATACTGGGGGCATGGCCCCTTTGGGTTTCTCTACTCTTACGACTTTAGGTAAACGAGGAAATGCCGCTATGTTATCTTTGTGGCTCTTGGTATTGTTTAAAACTTGGGCACCCCTAATTATTAACCCGCGCCCCAGTGGGCCTCCGAATCACCTTCGATCTGGTGATTATGGGGGTTTATGTTATGGGGGGAGGGTCAGAGCTGGTCTTGAATTTTTCGTATGGCCCCAAGAGTTTGTCTAAGGATGCTCTAAAAGGTTATTGGTGGCCGCCAGAACTGGTCTGGGGAGCCTTTAAGAGCTTGTCCCGGAGGGGGGGGCAGAGTTTATTTCGGAGGGCCAAATGTTGTTTTGGGAGTCCCCAGATTCGGCCTCGGAGTCCTCCAGAGTTGGTCTCGGGGGCCCCAAGGCTTGATCTCGGGGCCCAAAAGTTTTTCTCGGGCGTGGGGCAGGATTTTTCCTCAAGGGGCCAAACAATTTTTCTCAGGAGGCCCCCGAATTGGTTTCGAGAGGGGGGCAAAGTGCTTATCTCGAGGGCACCCCAGAGATGGTTCCCGTGTCACAAGGAAAATAATAAAGGGATAACACGTGTTATTTAGCCAAATAGACCTTGAAACAAAACAAAAAATAGGTAAAAACAGCCAATATAATTCAAGTAAAGTCACATCATACGTTATATTTATTTGTATTGTTTAAACCACAAATTCTTTCTCTACATGCATGATGTTGTCAGGTCACTAATACGCCGCGGTGCTAAGTTAGTCTTATTTTGCGCCACTATAAGGAACGGTTATAGTGCCCCGTGGTGACAAGTGCCGGTGCAAAGGCTAATCTCTAGCAGCAAATAGCCGACTGTTTGCCTTGCGCGCAGGGCCCGGACGTCGAATCATTTGGAGGATGCTCACACAGAATCCTGAGGAAGCGCGAAGATTTAAGGACAGCTGATTGGTTCCGCACAGAAGTAACTCTCTTTTAATATACATCGACAATATGCAAGGTGCGAGGTCAGCTCAGCTCAACTGGGGTGTCTTTTTGTAATTTGCAAGATTACAAATGTCTAGAAAAGGCCAACAGAAACGAATATGAAGCTCATAGTTTTAGAACCAGCTTACTCTCAATTTCAGTGCCAGGTATATGTTGTCCCTTGAAACGACAGAGCTGTTCCAGTGAGCCGTGGCTGCTTTTTTTGTATTGTGCTCTATATGATTAAAGCTGTGCAGTGTTACCTTGATCGAATTATCGAATCACCTTAAATATACTTCTTCAAGTACCTCTTTGTTTCACAAAGGAGAGCAGGTATTGGATTGTATTGATTGAGTACATTTTAAGCACTACTTTCCAAGTGCCCTTCAGACACCTTCGCAGGGTACTAGCGTTAGTACCTAAAATGGAAGTACCCTAGGAGGCCTCATTTTTGGCACGGAACCAAACAGGGGGTACTAAATGCAAAAGTACCCATTTTGGTGTAACTGCAAAAGGGTACTACGGGAAGTACAACCAGCTGTAACGAAAGAGGCGTAGTAAAAGTACTCATGTTATCTGACGAGTACCAAAAATGTCCGAAAAGCGTTCATAGTATACTGAATTAAGTATCCAGAGAATACTGATTTTTGGCACGAGCAAAGTGTTCCGTGGGGTGTAAATTTTTCTCTGTGTGTAGCTCAGTTGGTAGAGCGTTGGGCTCCGGCCCGCGGCTCAGAAGCATGCAGTGGCAGTGCATGTCCAGGCTTGGGATCAGTTCCGCTGAGACGGCTCCGGCGCTCAATAGCTTACCCGACGTACAGGTCGGCTGGCAACTGACTGGTGAGAGGGTGACCTGAGCGGGGCGGCCGTCCCTGTGCTGTGTGGGACGTTAAACGTTGGCTTCTAAAATCAACCCTTCATTGTGGGAGTTGCTTCGTTCGGATGGTGGGGTCGGGGTCTCCGTGACAAGTCCATTGATGACTTTAGTGAGACACCGACTCCAACAATCGAACTGAGAACAACTTGTACAAAATGTATAAAAAACTGAACTGGCAACAACTTGCGCAATCTTTATAAACAGAAAAACTGCAGCCATTAAAAGTGATAAAAAGGGATTCCTTGTTTCGAGGGAGACGAGGGCAAATGAACTTATTAATAATGAACCTTTCAGCCTTAAACGAAAATTTACAAAGATGTCGCGACCTTATCAATAATTGAAACAGGTATAACTTATCCTATGAGCACCACTAACTCACACAATCACATCGTTCCCGGAGATGGAAAATAGTATCGATGCAAGCTGATCCAGTGCAGCACAGCATATGTTTGAGAGGATTCATGCAATGTAAACAAACGTGTCTGAAAGGCTTTCATTCCCAAAAAGTAATTTGAATCTGCTCTATATATTCGACAAAATGCCCTGAAATTGTAACGCATTCGACTTGGTCGCTTGAACAGGTTGCCTCATGATATTTTTACAAGGTGATCATTTCATAGCTGACACGGATCCGAGAATCCCAGATAAATAATGACACAGGGCACTGGGAGTGATGCCGCTAAATAGCCAGTTTTAATCACTACCGAATATGTTACATACAATCGTTTGGTCGTGTCACCTTTAAGGTTGCTCAATGTCACAGTATTTCTTACGGGAACTAAGTGGAAACCTAAATTTTGTGGCATAATAGGTGACAGAGAGGAGAGCCGTAGAAAGAAAAGTTCAGCACCATTGGAACACTCTTGTTGAGCCCAAACGGATTATGTATCTTATAATATTGCCTAGTCAAATGTCAAAATTAACCTGCTTTGACCTAGAGCCAGGCTTAGGTCTGTATGGTAAAAAGAATATTAATCAAACTGCAGTGGCAAGTCAGACACGACAATGTAAAAATAAAACCTCCATCGCAATTCTCGACAATTCTCAATTCTCGCAAGTTATCAAAATTTACCAATCGCCCCATGCATTTCTAATGGAAAGATCATGGCCTTTGCCCTGCTCCCGGTTATCGATATAGAAATCCTGCTACGAAAAATTATCTTGCTAAGCGATCTTACTATGTAATGCGATTCCTAACCACGATAGGCTAAATTTGACATGATTTATGCACCTCCGAAAGTTTTTTTTGAGGTTAGAGTCTCTTGACCTGGGTTGGCGGTCTGACCTGGTATGACCCAGACCTAAAATTTTGCCAGAAGCTGCAAAAATTTCGAGTTAGAGGTACATGAAGTACGGTGACGCTGCGCGAAGGTGTTTTTTTACTACCTGTGGAAACCTGAAGAGGCCGGTTGCCCACCCCCCTGTGTGGGTGCGTGTTAATTCTCATTTATTTTGACACTTGCACAATGAAAATTTCGTAAAGACAATGCCATATGATTACAAGCAACCAATTACAAAAGCAATCGCTTTGTTTGCGGCGTTAAACATAAGACTGTACTACCGCGGTGGTCGAAAACCGTCTGCGTACCTACCTTAGGTGCTAAAAATTTGGAACTTATAGCAAGAACGCATTTTTTTATTTTTTTATCGAAAGATATTTTGAGGACAATTTTTTTAGCTGTCTAAAAAGGGCAATTTCAACTGCAAAAAGGTCAAGCTAGGTCAAAAAAGAGAAGGTCAAACAAATTAAAAGTCAAAAATTTTTCCAATTTTCAAATTTTCTTTTTTCAAAATAAACTATAATTCAAGACGAGTTCAATGATATACAAAACTTGTTAATCAGGTGATGCGTTTTTGAGTTATGAAGCATCAAAGATGAGTCTACAACGTGACCTCCCGAAAGTGCCTCGGGCTATAACTCGGTCACCGTTGGTCGGGAGGGGGCTGAGACTCTCACGAGGCGTGTTTCTGGCCCAAAACTACCCCGGAGACAAAGTTTCAGATTTTTTCTAAACATGGTGGTGTCAAGCCTTGGTCGATCTGTCCTGGAATGCCCCCGAAGCCAGTAGAAGAAATGTCGCGTAGAAGAAATGTCATTTAGAAGT